>OZ023273.1:83392253-83440854 GCA_964007475.1 Hybos culiciformis
TGCCTACTGCTGCTACTTTTTAATATAGATTGAGTAAAAAGTCTTATTATAAACTTATCCAACATGCACGTTATCTGAAACATAAACGTTATTTGAGAAACATACATCTAAGAATATGGCAATTGCAATGTATTTATGTACTAAGTATTTACGTACTATTGTGTAATATTGCGTATTGTCTGAAATAATAAAAATATTAAGTATTAATTAATAGGCATGAGTAAATTAATATTTTTATGTTATTTATTGATCAATTCATAAACATTAATTCATAACACCTTATATTATTTTACATTTTGGAAAAATCTTAAGACTAAGTACATTATTTTTTTAATAATAAAGTAAGTAAAATGGAATGAGTAATTAACTTCAATAAAATTATCAATTAAAATATTTGACCAAATCAAAATAAAATATTTGTGGTCAACTAGAACTCTATCAAAGGGTTCTTTAATTTTTGAACCTTTAAAAAAATTATGCTAAGCTACTCATATTTCAAATTAAACGTCTTTATTTTTGAAATAAAATCGAAATCAAAAACAAAATAAGTCTTTTTTATTTTTTAATGAATTATATTATTAAATTCGGGAAAAATCTTAAACATTAAGTATATTATTAATATAATTAAAGTAAATAAAAAGAAATAAAAAAATAAATTGTAATAAAATCATCAAGAAAAATATATTAAAGAACAAAATAAATGTTTCTGGTTTCAACTACTTACGCAATGCATTATAAATTTATTTCCTTCGAAATATAATTAATTCAAATTAAAATTTTTTTTTACAAAATATTCTTAATTTACATTCAGGAAAACTCTTAAGACTAAGTACATTATTTTTATAATAATTAAAGTAAGTAAAATAGAATGAGTAATTAATCTCAACAAAATTATCAATAAAAATATTTGCCAAATCAAAATAAAATATTTGTGGTCAACTAGAATTTTATCAAAAGGTTCTTTAATTTTTAAATCATTAATAATAATCAAATAATTAAACGTCTTTATTATTGAAATGAAATCGAACTAAAAATCAGAACAAGTGTTTATTCTTTTTTACTGAATTATATTACTTTAAATTCGGGATTAATCTTAACTTTTAGTACATTATTATTACAATTAAAGTAAATAAAATGAAATAAAAAAATAAATTGTAATAAAATTATCATGAAAAATATATTAAAGAACAAAATAAAATGTTTTATAAAATGCATTATAAATATATTTTACTTTGAATTAAAATTAATCCAAATTATTATTTTTTTTTTTTTTCAAAATTATCTTACTTAACATTCAGGAAAAATCTTAAAACTAAGTACATTATTTTTATAATGTTTAAAGTAAGTAAAATGGAATGAGTAATTAATCTCAACAAAATTATCAATAACAATATTTGACCTAATCAAAATAAAATATTTGTGACAACTAGAATTTTATCAAAAGGTTCTTTAATTTTTAAATCATTAATAATAATTAAATAATTAAACGTCTTTATTTTGAAATGAAATCGAATTCAAAATCAGAACAAGTGTTTATTCTTTTTTACTGAATTATATTACTGTAAATTAGGGAAGAATCTTAACATTTAGTACATTATTATTATAATTAAAGTAAATAAAATAATTGTAATAATAATGTACTAAAAGTTAAGATTTATCCCAAATTTAAAGTAATTATAATTCAGTAAAAAAGAATAAAGACTTGTTCTGATTTTGATTTTATTTCAAAAATAAAGACATTTAATAATAGCTTAGCATACTTTTTTTAAAGGTTTAAAAATAAAATATTTGTGGTCAACTAAAATTTTATCAAAAGGTTCTTTAATTTTTAAACCTTTAAAAAAAGTATGCTAAGCTATTATTAAACGTCTTTATTTTTGAAATGAAATCAAAATCATAGTCAGAACAAGTCTTTTTTCTTTTTTACTGAATTGTATTACTTTAAATTCGGGATAAATCTTAACTTTTAGTACATAATTAATACATCGCAGTTCTAAGTTTGGTTTATTTTGGTATAAAAAATGTATGTGCTTTAGATGTGCGATAACAACAGAACGATTTGATTTGAAATCACATAATTAACAAAAATAGTTCATTATATTATAATTTATTGTATGAAAAATATAGCTATGTTAAAAAAAATTTTAGTATTATGTCTCACTTGATCTATGTTTCAGTTGATTATAAATTTCTTTTGCTTATCACTATCCATTCCGTACAAAAGTTGGAAGAATTGAAAAAATGATTTTAAATCATTTTCGTATTGTAGATCAAATAAGCAATATGTGCAGAAAAACATGTTAAATACGCGGTCAAACGTATAATTGACTGGAACTGGTATCTTTTTGCCATCAATTTGAATGAAATATTGATTTATTTCTGTCTTAGATGGTCCTGTTGCAATTATATATGGCTGTTTTGGTTCAATTGGTAGGCTGAAAGCCTCTGAAGAATTATCCTAAAATTAAAAGGAAAAATAATTTGAATAACTGTTGTGGTCTTAATTAATAATTTCAAAAAAATAGAATACCTTTTGAAAAATAATAAATTTATTTATTATTTGCGGAAATTTTGATCTGCTTGCTATTTTTCTTCCTGGCGGTGGCGGTAATAATTTGAATAAAACAATCAGTTTTTGTGCCAGTCTAAAATAGAAGAATAAATTATATTAAAAAATTATATCAAATTATAAACTTCCATAGATTATAAAAAAGAAGTTACCTTGACAAGTATCATTTTGGCATCCTTTTTCAGAGCGAAAAATAATAATTTGATTTTTAATTTGCTCCCAATTCTTAAAATATGTAATTTGATTTTGCTTATGGCTCAAACTGAAATCAAACAATATCTAAAAATAAAAACATATGTTAATTAAAATAGATAGAAAGTATATTACAATAATAAAAATATATATCTACCAGTTCAGGATCAACGAAATAGAAAGGAAAGCATTCGCATAAAATAATGTTTTCTTTCGATGTTGAAATATACTTTTTGTGTTGCTTTACTGTACGTTCTAAAATATTTTTTAATTCTTTAATCTCATCTGGCAGGACACATTTTTGCATGAATTTCAAATCATCATCAAAGTTACTCGGCTCTTCCATTAAATTTTCAAAACATTCAGTTTTGTTTTCGGGTCTTCAGACTGGAAAACATCGACATTCGTTTGTAAGTCATAAATTAAATCAAAATCATAGAATGTACGTTCGTACTCCAAATAAAATTTATAATTAAGTAAGAAGTATGACCGTAGGAGGAGATGAAATTTTCGTGGGAGAGAAGTCTTAACAATTTTCCATAAGTTTCAATAAATTAAAATATTAAAGGAATTTTACAATGTTACAATTTTTCAGTAATTCTTTCATTTTTTCCAATTTTGTACCAATTATGCTTATGAGAAACTTTACCAATGACAATTTATTCAGTATGTGTAAACTTGGGAAATTATTGAATTTTATGATATAATACATTAAAACGATTTGAAATTTAATCGAAAGATCTTAAATACATTTTGTGGAGCCATAATTTGGTAAATAACATTTTAATGCTAACCATTTTCTTTCGTAGTTAATTAGGTTAAATTTTAGATGAAAAAAACCGTAAGTACTATTTATCACAATTATTAAGAGACTATAATTAGTGCCAAAAATAAGTATATTTTTAAAACTGTTGATTATCAAACAATGCTTATAAAAATTTCGGGAACATTCGTTTCATGATAATCATATACTAAAAAAACAAAAAACGGTTGGATTTCAAATTCGAGAACGTATATGTTTATTCATTTTGAATTTAAACAACCCTTTTGCCACATCAGATTAGATGTATGTATTATACATTTACACGTTATGGTGACAAGTACCCTTTTAAATGAGGCACCAAATAAATTATTTAAAAATTGAGGGCTTGCGGTGTTTTCGAAACAATTTGAATTTCAGCTCAAAGTTAATCTACTTACTTTAAAAAAATAGGTGAAACGAACTTTCGCATAATGTCATAACCTCATAACATATAAAAAAAATACGAATCATCACATAAAAATCGATTTGTATGAAATTATGCACTAATTTATTTAAAAACGAATTATCACATAAACACCAAAATAAATTTGAAAATAAATGAATTATCTCATAAATTTTATGTGATTATTCGTTTTTAAATGAATTACTGCATAAAATACATTTTCATGCGATGACTCGTTTCAGAATTTATCTGCTATTTCGTTTTCAAATGAATTATCACATAAAAAAATTATGTGATAATTCATTTTAAAAATTATTTGATATGTCATATTTCATTATGCGATAATTCACGCAGCCAGAAAAATGTACTTAAAATTTATTAAACAAAAACTTACCAGATCGACTTGGTGGCTCAAAATTTCTATGTTCTGAATTTTCGGTGCAGTAATGTAGAATAAAATCGGGTGCATAAATATATTGACAAACTACATCCAAAACGATTCCTGCATCCAAAATATCTCTCCAAAGGTCTCTAAAATAGAGAAATTCTGACAGAACTGTCACTTCTGGTTGAATTTGAACTAAAAAATAAATTTAAGTTGGTAATTTGCAAACATAGTATGATTTTTTGTGAATAATGTAACTGATTTCTACTAATCTACAAAAAAAACTGAAAAGACGAACCTATTCTCGAAAAATGAATATTTGACAGAAAAAAAAACAAAGTGAAAAAGTAACACATACATTACTTGATCACGCTATCCTAATGTGATCTTAATTGGTACTTACTGGACTGCATTAGATCACTGTATGTAAAGTACTGATTTTTTACTGATGAACAATAAAAAAAGAATTACTAAAAATTCTAAAAAACCTACTGTTCCAAAAAATATTTAAAATTATTTTCACCCTCGGCTCGGCACAAGTAAAGTGGAAAAAAAATTCTAATCCTTCCATTCACTGTAGCTTAAACAAATGGGTGGGAAAATAGGGCGATAGTGCAGATGACGTTAAACAATAAATTTGCTTTTTTTCGAATTTGGTTTTCATAATAAAACTACTAATAGCGATAATATCGACATTTTAGCTGAATTAGTTCTAAATTATATTGGATTCATACCTACTTGAGGGTAGATATTATAATTACGCAGTAAGGTTTCAAATAGGGCCGACAAATTGTATGAACTTAAGGGGGGCCACATCTCCGAAACGGGGCCTTTGTCTCAGAAACGGGGTTCGAGTTTTGAGGTTTGAGCACCGCCTTTACCCCTCCTCCAAGTTTCAGCCAATTCGGTAGGTAAAACCCTAAAAATTAGTTCTTTTATTTAATTTCCTTACCTGTTTTGCCGATTCAAAATTATTTTAAAGTTGACACCTGGTCGTGAATAATGGAATCCAAATTTTTTTTCAATTTATTGTTTTTTTTCCAATCAATCCTGAAATTTTTTTTTTTTTATTTTGGAAAAATTTTATTTTTATTTTCTACTTCAATTTTTTCTTACTTTTTTTATTTTTTTTTATCAAACTAAATAAAATTAATTTCTTCTAATTAATTTTTTTAACCTTTTTATAATGAAAGCAAACAATCAACTACTGATAAAAGAAATTAAATTTCTATAAACAGAAATTGAATGGCGCGGTAGTGTTTACACTTGTTTTCTTGCATCAGTTTTTTTTTGTTTTTTATTTAATTTTTTATTCGTTTGTAATTAAATGATTTTTTTTATTACTATTTTATTATTATTTTATTATTATTTTTCTACAATTTAAAAATTAAATAAGTAATTTCGCACATGCCAACAGTTGATATAGTGTAAAAAAAAAACTATAACTGTTGCCGATCATCGTTGTGAATATTACGCGTGTAAATACCCCTGAATATGAATGATGCTTTTTTTTTAGAATTTAGAATTGGGTGATCGTTAGGGTGCACCAAAAAAATTGGATGTGAAATAATTTTATAAATAAAATTTTAGTCGGAAAAATTTAAGTAATTTTTTCTGACACAATCATTTTTAAGCTTTTTATCCTGAAAAGAGTTAATATGGAGTTAAATTTTTACGAAAAAGAATTAAGATACTCTTAATAAACTCATTGATTCAAAATTTAACTCAATCGAATAAACAGTATAAATCAGCTTCTTGTATAAATGTTAGGGATGCATTTCGATGAATTTCACGATTAATTTCACGTGGGATAATTTTTCATGCGTTAGTTTTTCCGAAAAAAAAAATAGAAATGGGTTTACTTATTAACAACTATGTATTTCAAAATATAAATCTGATATATAAATCTGAAATCTGATCAGTTTTGAAACAAGATTTCAAAGATACTTTTTAAAATTTTAAAAATATTTTCCAATTTCCAATTTGAAAAAAAAAACAATAAAATTATGTATACGACCATTTTCTAAAAGATGACTAAGAGGTCAAAACATGTATCATGAATTTAAATGAATAATTTTGGATAAAAGTTATTACATTCTTAATTCGTCTTTATAAAATAAATAAATTATATCAACTGAAAGTTCATCAATTTTACACAATTTTAAAACACCCTAGCAAATGCAATCAATCAATATTGTTTTGTTTTTTATGTTTTTTTAACTTCACTGTAGACAAATTTTTACTCAAACAGGGGAAGCTAAAATGGTTAAATCACCATTTTTACTCATTTTATATGATAAATGAGTAGAAATAGCACAAATAGTGATACACATTTTTAAGCTTACACTATTTTGAGTAATAATTTCTCTGTTTCCATAAAAAATCTTTAAAAAAACAAAATAAATTTTTGTTTCAGAATTTTTTTATTTGTACTGACAGGGTGCGTTAAAATTACATGAAATTGATTTTTTTACTTATAAAAAAGAATTTATTCATCAGGTAAATTTTAAGCTCTATTTAAAGGTAGTACTACAGATCGGGTAAAACAGGTTTTTTTATATAAAAGTTTACCGGTAAAATTTTATATGAAAAAATCATTTGACCTGATCTTCTGTAATACTACCTTGAAATTGCGCTATATTTATAAATATTTAATTTATTTTCCGTTTGTTTTCTCTAGTAGTGACAGAAAAGTGAATTCCATTACGTAAAAAAAAGTAACTGTATGACTCAGTTACTAATAAAACATTTTTTTTTTCAACTAAAACTTAAGGAAAAAAAAGCAAAGTAAAAACTTAAATATTGTTTTCTTGCAATCACGAAAATATAGTCGCAGGCCGATAGAAATATATTTTTGGGTTAAAGCGTTTTTGCACTGGCAGTCTTAATATCGGCCCTTGCGAAAGACGTCTTTCTTTCAGCTTTCTTTCGTCTTTCGCCATATAAAAACAAATCGCAAGAGCCGAAAGAAAGACTCATGATACGTACTTTGTCACTTTGCAGCTTGTAGGTTGTTATTTTTTGTTGTTTTTATGCCTTAAATAAATTATTTCTGTGAAAAAAATAATAACAAACAGAACATTAAATTCATAAACAATGAAAATTTGTTTTTTTTTTCTGTCAAAAGAGTAGAAAGAGAGTCCCTTTGGCAGTGTGTACAACTATTTCATAAGACTGCTTTAAGATGTCTTCATATTGCCAGGGCAGAAAAGGTATTACGGTTAGCCTTATAAAAAATAAAGTAAATTTCAGATATTATTTGTTTTTCATATTTTTCACGACCGTTTTTTTCTTTAAAATAAAATTTAAAAAAAATATAAAACAGGAAAATATTTCGAATTTTTGATGATATAATTATAAATTTGTTAGATAAATTAATTCTCTATTTAATACAGCACCCTATCAATAAAGAAACAAAAATATGTCTTTTTCTTTTGTTTTTTTTAACATTTTTAACTTATAGATAAATTTCACTCAAAATTGTAAAAATGTTAATCACTATTTGTACTATTTTTACTCATTTTATGGCATTTGAATAATAATGCACTCTATAGGATTAAAAACTACCCAAACAAATTTATTTTTCTTTTGTTTTTAAATGTACTCTATGGCATTTGAATAATAATGCACTCTATCGGATTAAAAACTACCCAAACAAATTTATTTTTCTTTTGTTTTTAAATGTACTCTATAACATTTGAATAATAATGCACTCTATCGGATTAAAAACTACCCAAACAAATTTATTTTTCTTTTGTTTTTAAATGTACTCTATCGGATTTAAAATAACATATGTTTTTTCTGTGTTATTTTTAATTTTGTTTTCCTAAGAGCAAGCGAAGTAAGTCGAAATACACAATAAATTTCAACTGAGTTGTAAAGGGCGGCGGCCAGCGTCACCTTTAAATATAATAAATATTACATTTAAAATGAATGGTATATGAAATAGTTTATTTAGTTCAAATAATTATGATTCGGAACAAAATACTTTTTTACGAAATACTTTTCAGGCCAATTAATTTTACTTACTTTTTTTTATTAAATCTAAAATGTAACAAAATATTACAACATTTTAATCCAAATTAAGATTACAAATCAGAAAATAAAGGTTAAACAACAAAATGTCTATTTTTGAACTAAAAAATACTCTTCAAAAAAATTAAAAATACACAAAACCATAATTAAATCCTAATCCATTTTGACAAAATTTATTTTAATTCTGAATAAGGTTAAAATCTACAACTTCAAGTTTGAAAAGGTTAATAGATTTTTGAAAAACCAATTACAAGATTTCACTTACGATTAATTATTACACCTTTTTTAAGTTAATTTATTTCAATCGTTAAAATGATTAAATATTACAACGGGAACAGTTTGAAATAAATTAATTGCGAGTTTTTAGATTTAAAATTACTTATTTTAATGATTAAAATTAACCTAAATTGAATTTCAAAATTTTTTGATTAAACTAGTTTTCATTCAAATAAAGATTAAATACCACAAACTTGAGAAAAAAAATAGCATCTTTTGAAATTAAAAACTATTCTCCATAGTAAAAAATATATTTTAATATTATTTTACCATATTTGAGTATTAATTTAAAGAAAAATAATATAAAATTATATTCAAGGTGCTACAAAATTTATCTCTTATTTTAGTAAAACCAGTTTTATTATCAAAAAAGATAAATAATTACTAAAAAAAGAAAATTTATTTGTAAATAAAAATTAAAGACTACTCTAAAATGTGTAAAACAAGCTTACACTCTTTACGGAGTAAAAAAAAGAGTAAAAAAAGCCCAATTTTTTTTACTGTGTACGCTTAACAATTCAAAAAATAAAAATTCATTCAACGACTCTTCTTTTTTGAGTGATGGTGAAGAAAAAAAATTCATGATATCGGTTCCTAAAGAAGAGTGGCTGAAATTGATAACTGTTCAACGCTATAAACAAAGAACTAGAAATAAATTATCCTACAGAGAACGTCGTTGCCTTACGCCTGGAAAATGGACAACCTTCATAAAAAATTTAGTGTGGATACATTCGAAAATGAAATGTGGATTCAACTTCCGAAATCACTATGTTCCAGGATATGAGGCTGGTTATATTAACGGTAAGAACAAAATATAATTTAAATTTTAAAATGTATATATGTGTTTTTTTCTAATGTTGTAATCATTGCAAAAAAAAATTTTTAAATTTTAAGTTGGCTATTTAAAATTAGACTTACATTTTTTATTATTGATATTTTGTCAATAATAATATTTTACAAAAATGATAGAAAATTTTGAAGTACCGATCTAATTTTCTACTGTGTTACATTTAGCGTTGCCAGGCGTCCTCCTTTAGGGAGGACAGTCCTCCATTTACTACTTAAAATATCCGTCCTCCAAAAAGGCTTAAATGTCCTCCATATTGAAATTTACAAAAAAATTATCGTAGTTACCCTGTTGCTCGCTTTATTTTCTCGATTTATTTTCTTTTGTGAATAACTAATGTTCTTTTTCTTTTGTTTTGTGTACATATTATAATTTTTAATGGTGCTACTGTACTGAGTGATTATTTCCCAAAATTTCATCAACTGGTTCGCAGTGAAATTATTTTGCAAGGAAATAGTATACTAAAAAAATTAAACTGCATGAAACCCACTTTTTTTTTATTAATTCACTAATTAATTTAAAAAAATAAATATTATTTATATACAACTGAAATTTAGTATGCATAAAAAAAACATTAAAATTAAAAATCAATAAATTAATTAAAAATTAATTAAATCATTTAACATTATTTTAAATAGCCGGTTCGCACGAACCATGGGGGGTGCCTTAAAATCAAGTGACATAAAGTCAATTGACTTTAAGTCACTTTCAAAGCGACATAAAGTCAATTGATTTTATGTCTTTTTCTAAAATGATACATAAAGTCAAGATTTAAAGTGACCTAAAGTCAAATGACTTTATGTCGCTTTGCAAAAAAAAATTAAAAGTGACATAAAGTCAAGATATATTTTTTTGATAATGTTCAATAAATAGATTGTAAGTCACTTTTAAAACGACGAAAAGTCAATTGATTTTATGTCTTTTTCTAAAATGTGACATAAGGTCAATTGACTTTATGTCACTTTAGATCTTGATTTTAAGTCATATTTTAGAAGAACACATAAAGTCAATTGACAATCCCAAAAAAAATTTTCTTTTTCCGAAAAATTTGGCCTTTTCCACCCGCACCTCACGCATAAAAAATCGATATTCGTTCATAACGAAATTAAATCGAATAATGAATAATGTCGAAAAATAACTTAAAATTATAAAAATTAAGTAATGTCGAAAATAACTTAAAATTAAAAAGTTCAGGAAGAAATACAATTTTTTGGAAAAGGTCAAATTTTTCGGAAAAAGAAATATTTTTTTGAGAAAGGGCAAAATTTGTTTTATTGTTTTACAATTCATTCTTAGAAATAATTTAAAATTAAAAAGTTCAGGAAGAAATACAATTTTTTGGAAAAGGCCAAATTTTTCGGAAAAAGAAATATTTTTTTGAGAAAATGCAAAATTTGTTTTATTGTTTTACAATTCATTCTTAGAAATAATTTAAAATTAAAAAGTTCAGGAAGAAATACAATTTTTTGGAAAAGGCCAAATTTGTCGGAAAAAGAAATATTTTTTTTGAGAAAAGGCAAAATTTTTTTATTGTTTTACAATTAATTCATTCTTAGAACAATAAGAATCAATTGACTTTATGTCACTTGATCTTAAGGCACCCCCCACGAACCATAAGATTTAGACTAAACGATTTGTGCGAACCGCCAGGAAAGCATGACTGGTACTACTACTCATGTAATAAATGAATTGTTTTAGTTTAAATGAGTTTTTTTTTCATCATGTCCTCCTTTTGAGTTTTCAAAACCTGGCAACGCTAGTTACATTACAAAAAATACAGAAATAAACCTAATTAGAAATTATCTTAACTTATTTTGAAGTTTATTCCTTTTTTTCAGGTTTGAATTATATTAAAATATATTGCACTATTTAAAATAAAAATTTTTATTTCTTGATAGTAATAAATAAAATTTCACGAAACAAATTTGTCTCTAAATTTTGAGTAAGTTTTTTGTTTTTCAGGAATATGTAACTGCTCAAACGAACTACGTATTAATATTAATGAACGAGATAGCAACACTGTTATATTGCATTGTATTATAACTGTAAAAGAATCATCGCGACATTGCAAGAAAACGTATCTTCGTCAACCTGAAAAGTATGCAGCAGAATCTGCAGTAAAATCTGTTGAAACTCTACGTGCAGAAATGGCTAATAAACTTATGTCCCCTGGAGATTCAGAACCACCTAATATTCCTAAATCAACAGTACTCCATGTTGCCAAAAGTGACTTTGTTGCATCAAGGCATTTGGATCCAAACCCAATAAAAGCCATAGCTTTATTAAAAAATGGAAAGCTAAGGAATGTTATTCACAGGACTGGCAGTGATCCATTTTTTGTCCATTATTTTACGACTCATCAAAGAAATTTATACAATCTTTATACCAGCAGCGGTGAAGTATCTCAAATCTTTATTGATGCGAGCGGTGGATTTTTGAAAAAAATAATGAAATTGAACGGTGAATTATCTTGGCCAATATATATATATATATATATTTGATAGTTATTAGATGTCGCGCTGCCAATTCTCTGTTGCTCAATTGATTTCTGAAAATCACACGACTGAGGATATTGCATTTCGGTTGTCGTCGTACGAACATTCTGGAGCGATTCGGCCAAAAGAAGTGGTTGTTGATGGATCTGCTGCTCTATTGAATGCTTGTGCAATGACTTACGCAAACTCTGACTCAATAAGTGTATATGCTGACATATGTAGAACATCGACACCCAGATGTTGGATTAGGTGTGACGTAGCACATTATATGAAGAATTGGGCATCGTTCTTAAAACAACACGTTCAGTTAAAAAAAGTCCGGGTTTTTTATATGGCTGCAATAGGACGTTTATTAAGATGTCAGAATTTGGAAGACGCTCGAATACTCCTTAATGCAACATTTGCAGTGAGTTTGTCCGAAAGTTCTGGCGAACTTCCTTCAGGCGATTCAACATTATGTGATGAGCAGACTATTTTTTTGACAAATTTAGTCACAAGTAATCTGTATATGGAAGTTCAATATTCCTGTCTAACGTAGTAAATCAATAATATTTTTATAACCAGTAGAATTTTTTTTATTCATTTAGTAAAATTTAGGCATCAGTTGTTTTAAAAAAAAAAAATCTGTGCTCTTTAGTAAGCCGATACTAAGCTGTAAATATTGTTTTTTAGATGAGCTAGAAAACGAAGCACAAGTTTTCATGACACAAGTCGAACTAACGGGAAAAAAAATGGAGAATCCGATTCTTTTGACAATACTCCTTCATCATCTATTGAAGAAAATTCTTGGTCAAAATGGGCCAATGCTATTAAAACTGATGTTTCACGTCGAGTAGAAAATGAAGATGGTGACCGTATTAATGGACATTATTGTGTGAAGGTTACAGAGTATCTTTTATTAAAAATGTCACTGTTTCCTGTTTGGTCAACAGTTTATCAACTTAAATTCGGATATAATAATGATTGTGAACCGGCATCATCTGCATCAGTTAAAGGAAAATTTAACAAACTAAAGAATTGTGTTTTCAAAAATCGCTTGACTTCAAAAATTCGTCCTGATGAAGCAATTGAAAAACATTGCGATTATTTATTGGGCCGAAACAAAGCTGATATTGCACGTACCTTAGATGACAAGTTGAATGTTTCAACTGATCGTCAAATACCAGAAAGTGAAAATGATGGTACTAGTACAATTGAATTTGAGAATGAGAAAAATAACTGTGTTCCATTGGTGGATGAAAATTATGAAAATTTATCGGCCGATGAAAATGAAGAAAACCCGAGTGAAGCTTGCGCAATAGTTTGTCCGGCCTGCGCAAATGGAGACAAACATGAAGATGCCCACAAATGTTTTAATTGTAATCGTGCCGTACATGCGTTGGGGCAATGTTCTATGCAACGTTCAACAAACGACTCAAATGAAGGTTATGGCCAAAGTCGTATCTGCCTCGATTGTTTTTCAAGTTCTTTGTCGAAAATTGGGGTGGCGAAGCTTCGAAAAATTGATCCAATAAAAGAAAAAGAGGTGGATTGTACTTAGGTGGGAATCCTAAATACATCAAGGATAAACTCAAGTTTGAAAATCACCGCAGTTTGCGGTTTTAAAAAATGGTTCAAATGCCGACATTAAAGCAGTTCATTTGCCAGACAAAGATGTAACTCTGTGGTATACTTGCCATTCAGATGCTATTTTTCAATTAATTCTCGCAGGATGCTCTGATTATTCTGAGATGAAACAACATGTAAATAAAACATCTGATAAAACCTCTTATAAAACCTCTGATAAAACATACTTTTAAATATAAAATGCTTCTACTTTTGTTTTTTCGGGTCACTTCAAATCTTAGCTCGACAGAATTATTGAGTCTATTTTTTTTTTTCTCTAGTGTTTTTTTAACCACATCCAACCATTATTATTATCAAAAATTTAAGCATTGTTAGATTAATTTTACCAACAAAAATATATCATATTTCAGGTTCAGTCATCAGAAAAATTAGGTGACATTTTTAAATATGTATTTCATGCAGTAAAACATGGCATAACTGCAAAAAGTTACATCTTGAGAGCTGAAATGTTGCTTGAGTTTTTTCCTAAACACATCAATGGACTTGTCCAGTGTGAAGAAGTTGGGACAATGACAAAAAAATTATTTGTTAAAACACCAAGTCTTCACGAGTTTTATCAATATGAACTTGGTTGCCAATTTTCTAATAAGTATGTTACTTTATCATTAGAAAGAAGTCAGTTAAATTATTTTGATAACAATTTCAAAACTTTGTTCATGGATAAAGTAACAAAATTACATTCCGAAAAATGTCAATCTCCTGCAACATTAACGAAAAGAGTTATTGGTAAACAAATGATTTTTCACCTTTATTGAAGATATAGTTATATTGGAAAACACAAATATCTTTGCAATACATTTGTATATATTTTCATATATGCAAAAAGATAATGAAAAAATAATTTAATATAAAGCAATACGTAATATGTTCGTTATACTGAACATATTTTTTGAATATATTTACATTTATTTTTATTTTTATTCTTACATTTATTTTTATTTTGGTTAACTTTAATAAATTGATTTCTTGAGACAAAAAAGTACCCCGAAAAAAGAAATGATTTTATACCCTATTCGAGAATATGATATCTCTACTAATAACTCTATTTGTCCAAAAAGTTTTTTGTGTCACAGCATTATAATTATTATAATAATATTTCATATGGAAACAATTGCAAAATATTTTATTGGCAAATTATTCTCTTTTTTCAAGACATTTTTTTGTCCCAAAAAACTAAAGTGACTATTATGACTTCTAATGATAAAAAATTTTACAAATTTCAGGTACAAATTTCAGCTGTAAAAACTAAAATTAACTAATTGAGAATTGTCAAAATTAATTAACCAAAATAAATTTAATTAATTAATCAGTAAGAATAAAACTGGTTGGCGTTTTATTCCTACCAACTTTTGCAGGTTCATCAAAACCGTCGTATGCAAAACAAATAAAAACTTAAACCCAAAAAGTTCACAAATAGAATTTAATATTTTTTAGACTTAGAAATAACACCATATTAAATAAGGCAAGATATTGAAATGGTCTGAAATACATAGGTTCATTTTAATTATTTTGAAGTTAATTTAGGTACATTTAATGTTAATTATTGATCGGAATGTTTTTTACTTGAAAAAAAAAATTTAATTTGAATTATTTGAATATTTAAAAATTATATCGTCTTATTGTGTCTTGAAATCACTAAAAAAAATCAAATTAGTATACTTTTCAGCGCAAATAATAAATTTCCTTCACTCATTATTCATATTCTTATACATAATTCGCTTTCCTAATTTAGACGGTAAATTTAGTGTCTCTGATATGAAATGGAATTTAATTTTTATCCCCTTCACATTATTGAGAATGCATAATTTAAAATCATTATTTCCTTCATTGAAATTTAGTTTAACGCCTGCTATGAAATTTAGCCGTTAATTCTATACAAAAAATAATGATTTAAAAAATTTTACCATAAGAAGAGAATTTCAGTATTGAAAAGCGATATCTATACCAAAATTCTCTTTGAATGGGAAATTTTTTATAATCATAATAATCAAGTTCATTTTTATCAGTCAGGGTGTTTAAGCGGAAAAAATAAAAATAATTTTTACTTTATTTTATTCTTTGACCTAATAAAACTTTTTGTTTTATTTTGAAAAAAGTGTCTGGTTGCAATTTTAAATTTTGATATTCTTTTTTTTTTGTCATTTGCACCTATTCATAAGTTTTTAATACATTCTTAATCATCAATATGAATAAGTGTGATGCATTTTTATGTACGAACGTTCACAAAAGATCAAAATCCATCATTTGTAAAGGCTCATACAAGAAGAGACTCCACGGATCATGTTTGTATAATCCAGTTCTAGCCGAGCACTTCATATGTTCTGATTGCCAATAAATTGAGGATCATGTATATGACATCCATAATAAGTTGCTAGACGGTATCAAAGAAGTTGCTAGTAAAAAGGACGACATTATTAATGTGAGTACGAAGACCATAAATTGCAACTCGGAGAATTTTGCTGACATGGCTAAAACTTTTGACAATTTGAATAATTCCATCGCTGACAGTCAAAAGTTTTGAGAGTCAATGGAACCGACCATTTTGAAATCCATTGACTAAGCTATTGATTCCCAACTTCGCAAGTTTCTATCAACGGCAACAAAGAAATTTGAGGAAACAATTAATGACATTGTGGCTGAAAAGATGGACCCTTATCTGACCAAGATTACGGCGTTAGATAAAGTAGCTGCGAATGACACTGTTGTTGAAGTTGATCGGCTGTCGAAACTTTACGGTAATCTCAAAGAATTAGTTATAACTACCCAGCAATCAATAGCTGCCGAAGTTCTTAACATAAGCTCAGCCTCTCAAGTCCAAACTTCAGGTAATGATAATGATGTAAGCGGAACTTCCGCATCCCAGCTGAAGAGCTTAAGACTGCTACTTCAAAAAAAGTAGAAAAGCGTAATGACCAGAAAAACATCGCAAGCAACAAAAATAACGAAAACAGCAACAATAAAGAAAAGCGCAATGAAAAGAAAAATATCACAAAGAACAAAAATAACAAAACCAGCAACAATAAACCAAACATCATTAACAAACCAAAAAATAATGAAATTGAATTTATTTATGTCTCCGATGCACCGCCTAATGCCAACCCTGAATGGATCAAAAAATTCATTAAAACAACTTCGGAGTCAGCACTATTGAATGCAAGTCCATCACCCCACATTACATCGTAAAGACAAGTCTGACACAGACCAACTTCAAGGTTTCAGTTTGTTTTAAATTGATAAAGCACCTTCTTAAATGGAAAAAGATGAAGGTCACTCGTTGGAATGAAAATCTACATAAGTAAATAATTCATTTACTTCATTTTTGGCCCATAATGAACATTTGAATCAAAATTAAAAAAAAGAAAAATATAGTAATTTCATCCAAACAGAAACCCTTAATCCTTATCCTTCCAGGCAAAATAAACATCCAATCAGCAATAGCTTAAGCCCTCCTGTTTCCTCAAATTCCATAGAAAAGCAATCTTCATCAAATCCTGCTGTTAACCCCTCCCATAATTTCAATTTCCCCAACCCAAATCCTCTCCCTTTGGATTCCCCCAAAATTTCTTACCCTCAAACCCAAATCAAATTCCCAACCTTTTAAATAATCCACACGCATTTCTCGATCCCCTTTTCCCTCCTATCGTAAAGCTAACCCAAAAATCACTTGAAACCGATAATGGCCGTTATATGCTTTCAAGGTTGCGAGATAAAAGGCTTTACGATGACATAAGACTCTTCCGCGCATATCTCCATGACAAAGACGACTCATGAACGGCAAGACCACAACCTATATTAAAACGCGCCTTTTAGAGGAGGGACTTCCGGTCGAGACCGCGGAACTAAGTCACCTTTACAATACGTATCACTCAGGGACGACCCGTGACAACAGTAAGTGCCCAGGCACTTATTGGTTCAGGAGCCTATTCGACAGACAAACAAACAAACATTGAGTTTTAATATATAAATTTGATTAAAATGACTACAAATTAGAATTTAAGTTTGGTCAAAAACAAAAAGAATGCAAATCAAAAAGATAATTTTTTAGGAAATAACAATTTCCTCTCCTTTTTAAAACAATAACAAATAAATATCAATATTCCTTACTAAGCAGTTTTTTTGATGTATGTGAGGTTTTACATTTTTTTTCACGAACCCCATACATTAAATTGCATGCGATAAAATTTAAAATCGCATGCGACAACATTAAAATAATTTTTTATTTTTAATTAAAAACGGCTTTTAAAGGCTTAATAGTAGATTATTGTATATATAAACTAAATTTGTTATTAATTAAGAGTTCTGTATACACAAAAATACATTGACACGAGTCAATACTTATATCACGAGACCGAAGGTCGAGACCGAAGGTCGAGTGATATAAATTGACAAGTGTCAATGTATTTTTGTGTAAATACAGAACGAGTTGAATAACAAATTTTGTTTACATATCCAATATACTGTTTTAATGCGTAGGGGAGATGTAGTTGCAAAGAGAGAATATTTTTCTTCTCATTTTTTCTCATTTTTTTTTTTTTTTGTATTTGGCTGTATTGAAATATTGTGAGAGATATTATGTTTGTTTAGGTATTACGTAATATTCAATACGAAACATCTAAATGATTTCAATATTTACGCTGATGCATCTAAATTTTTTCATTATATACGCTGATGGATCTAAATTTTTTCATTATTTACGCAGATGCATCTAAATGATTGCATGTGTATTGACGCATATAATTCTCCATTTAGTGATCTAAATTTTATAGCACTAAATACAACATAACGATCCCCAACGCATTAAAATCAATTAAATTAATTAAATTAATGATATTTTAATTGTTCCGCACCAAAAAAATTAATAATTTACTGGAAAAAAGCTTTTTTTTTGTAAGAAAATCTTCGAACCGAAACCTTCAATGTAAACTAACTTCCATTTGCCGGCCACTGCTGGCACTTTGTTCAAAGTTGGTCTTACGTCCACTTAACATTCCCCAATCCCTGGTATTTCCCAAAGTGCGGGCTTTCGGATTCTTTTAATGAACCAAAACTTCAAATTATGTACATTTTCGTACAAATCGAACCGAAACCTTCAATGTAAACAACTTCCAGTTGCCGGCCACTGCTGGCACTTAGTTCAAAGTTGGTCTTACGTCCACTTAACATTCTCCAATCCTTGGTATTTCCCAAAGTGCGGGCTTTCGGATTCTTTTAATCAAGCAAAACTTCAAATTACGTACATTTTCATACAAATCGAACCGAAACCTTCAATGTAAACTAACTTTCAGTTGCCGGCCACTGCTGGCACTTTGTTCAAAGTTGGTCTTACGTCCACTTCTTGGTATTTCCCAAAGTGCGGGCTTTCGGGTTCTTTTAATCAAGCAAAACTACAAATTACGTACATTTTCATACAAATCGAACCGAAACCTACAATGTAAACTAACTTCCAGTTGCCGGCCACTGCTGGCACTTTGTTCAAAGTTGGTCTTACGTCCACTTAACATTCTCCAATCCTTGGTATTTCCCAAAGTGCGGCTTTCGGATTCTTTTAATCAAGCAAAACTTCAAATTATGTACATTTTCATACAAATCGAACCGAAACCTTCAATGTAAACTAACTTCCAGTTGCCGGCCACTGCCCGCACTTTGGGAAATACCAGGGATTGGGGAATGTTAAGTGGACGTAAGACCAACTTTGAACAAAGTGCCAGCAGTGGCCGGCAACTGAAAGTTAGTTTACATTGAAGGTTTCATTTCGATTTGTATGACAATGTACGTAATTTGAAGTTTTGCTTGATTAAAAGAATCCGAAAGCCCGCACTTTGGGAAATACCAGGGATTGGGGAATGTTAAGTGGACGTAAGACCAACTTTGAACAAAGTGCCAGCAGTGGCCGGCAACTGGAAGTTAGTTTACATTGAAGGTTTCGGTTCGATTTGTATGAAAATGTACATGATTTGAAGTTTTGGTTCATTAAAAGAATCCGAAAGCCCGCACTTTGGGAAATACCAGGGATTGGGGAATGTTAAGTAGACGTAAGATCAACTTTGAACAAAGTGCCAGCAGTGGCCGGCAACTGGAAGTTAGTTTACATTGAAGGTTTCGGTTCGAAGATTTTCTTACAAAAAAAAAACTTTTTTCCAGTAAGTTATTAATTTTTTTGGTGCAGAACAATTAAAATATCATTAATTTAATTGATTTAATTGATTTTAAGCCTTTAAAAGCCGTTTTTAGTTAAAAATTAAAATAAAACAAATATTTTAATGTTGTCGCATGCGATTTTAAATTTTGTCGCATGCAATTTAATGTATGGGGTTTGTGAAAAAAAATGTAAAACTTTGCATAGATATTTTTTTGTTGCTTTTTTAAAACACCAGCAAATAAATTTCAATATTCCCTACTAAGCAATTTTTTTATTGCTTTTAATTCAACAATATGAAAAGCACAAAAATTAATTGCCTTTTTTACATCACATCAAATTTTCTTCTTTGTTTTGTTTCTTATAAGAAAAATTCTCTCTTTTAAAACAATAACAAACAAATTTCAATATCACCTATAAGCAAGCAATTATTTTGTTGCCTTTAATGCTACACAAAAAGGATTATGAGAAAGCATTTCGTATGTTGTTATTTTTGCATATAGCAAAAATATATAATAGTTAGAATAAAATATAAGCAATGAGAAGGAATAGAAGCACCCAGGCAATGCCTGGGTTGCTTAGAACTACCAGCCGTCAATGGTATCACTCCGCTATTGATATTTCAACTAAGGATGTTCGAACAGATCTTTCTCCTTATGCCTCTGAACTAAGAGCCAAAAGAATAGATTACGTCCAAAGGATAAGAGAGAACGAATATTTGTTTTTTCGGTCAGTCTCCCAGCGGTAGTAACCTTATTTCTGTCCCATTAATAAATAATCAAAGACATGTCTCCGTCTATTACCAAAATGTTAGATTTTGTTGAATCCTTCTCTAGAATCCTTGATCCTCCTGATGAACTTCTTATTTTTGGTGATTTTAACCTTTCTAATGTCCGTTGGAATCCTCATGAGGAAGAAAATTTTCTTATTCCCATTGGTGAACTAAGTGATCTTGAATCGACATTTATCGATTCCTTAATTGCATGCTATCTTCAGCAAATTTCCTCTTTGAAAAATCATCAAGATAAACAGCTCGATCTTGTTTTCGGCACTGATTGGGATAACATTGTCCCTATTGAAACCTCTTCTCCGTTGGTACCTATTGATTCTTATCACCCCCCTCTCGGCTTTTCTTTAGGCATGAACGCTCCTTCTAAGACACTAACCCCCAGCTCCCTTGTTTTTAATTTTTTAAAACTGACTTTATTGGTCTTAACCAATATTTAAATACTATTGACTTCTCTGTATTATTCAATGATGATGATAATGAATGCATAGAATTTTAGCAAAATGGAAGTAAAGCGCAAAAGCTCTATAAAATATAATTAATAAAAATACAAAGTGCTTAATAAAATTAATAAGAATAACAAAAAACAATAAAACTTTTATGAATTTAGTTAATGGAAAATAAATTAATAAGTGGAAATTAAAGATCTGAATATAAAATCATAAGAAAAAAAAATTTTTTTTTTTTTGAAATATAAGTTTTTTTTTTTTTAAATAAAGCTAAGTGAATCATTTATAGTAAGCGGCGTTTGCCGCCAAAAAATAGATAAAATATAATCAAAGAAAAAATTAACAACTAACTAATAAAAATAATGTCGGATTGCGACAAATGCAGATTTTCAATACGTGGCGAGAGTGGGATAAGGTGTGCCGGAGTTTGTGGTAAAATCTACCACTCGGCAACCAAATGTTCGGGTCTTGACCAAAGCTCTATTAATGCGATTGCAACTAACAAAAGAGTAAAATTTATTTGTGATGATTGTATATTGTACATTCACAATGTAGACTTGGTTCTAAAAGATCTGCAAATTACTGTGAACAATGAGTGCTTAAACATGAATAAACATGAATAAACATGAAATAAACATGAATTTGAACAATCTTTAAAAACAAGTGAAAATGAAATTAAATATCTTCTCGAATCAATTGAAAAAAAGTTTTCAGAACGACTACAATCTATGAAAAAAGCTCAAGAATCTAGCGAAAATAGTGTTGTTCAAATGAATGAAATATATAAACTTACTCAAAATTTTGGGAAACAGAGTGAATTAATATCTAATCAATTAAATAATAATAATGGTGATAATCAAAAAATTTTTCAAGAAATAAAACAAATTTCAAATATTAATAAACAAAACAGTGAAAAAAATCCAAAACAAATGCCAATGTCATTCGCTGACGTAATTAAAAATAAAGTTTGCTTTAAAATGCCGGAAATAGTATTGCCGGAGTTGAAAAATGACGCGCCGATAATAGTGAAACCGAAAGAAAAACAAAGTGTAAAAAAAACAAAAGAAGATTTAAATAATAAAGTTGATCCAAAAAATTTTAAAATTTCGAACATTGAAAATAGGCATAATGGAGTAATTCTAATAGAAAGTGAAAATGCAAATGAAAGAGATAAAATCAAAAAAGTATTAGAACAAAATTTGAAAGATAAATATGAAATTAAAGTTCCAAAAACAATAAACCCGCGAATCACAATTTCAAATATGTCGTTGAAATGTGAACCTGAAGAAATAATTGAAAGATTAAAGAAACAAAATGTAGTGTGTATGAATAGTGAGTTAAAAAATGTTAAATATTACGAAGTAAACAAAAAAGATAGGATTTATTACAATATGGTTTTAGAAACTGACCATGAATCTTTTCCAAGAATTTTGGCAGCGGAGAAACTCAATATTAGATGGGAACGCTGTAATGTGTATGAAGGGCTGGAAATACAGTATTGTTTTAAATGTAAAGGTTTTAATCACAAATCATCGGAATGTAGGAGTAATGAAGTATGTTTCAAGTGTTTAGGAAATCACAAGTCCAAAGAATGCCAGAAAGAAAGAGAAATAAAATGTATGAATTGCATGCGAGCAAATGAAAAATTAAACCTAGGACTAGACGATAACCTATAACACTTAACAGAACATGTCCAGTATACATGCATAAGCTTGAAGCCAAACGAAAAAAAAATCGGTTACTAGCATTTAGATAGACTTCACGGTGTTTGTACAAATATACAAGGTTTAATTAATAATTGTTTACATATTGAGTTGATAATAGATAATGAAAGACCTGATTTTTTGATTTTAAATGAAACACATATTACTGATTCCATTAGTGAGGCGAAATAAACATAAGGGGTTATACAAACTATCAATGTAAATCAAATTCAAGTAGAACTGGAGGGGTGGCATTGTATGTAAAAAATGATTGGAAAACAGTTAAATTACTCGAAGATCATGTTAACTCAAAAATGTGGCTGTTAGCATGTGATTGTAATTTTAATGGATCCAGTGTGGTAATTGTTGCAGTGTATAGATCTCCTAGTGGTTCTGTAGGTGAATTTTTTGATTTTTTCAGGAAAAATGTTGAGATATTACTAGAGGGAAATAAAAGCATTATTATTGCAGGAGATTATAATATTGATTGGTTAAAAAATGAGCCTCAAAAGAAAAATATTGAAAGATTTATGAATGATAACTACCTAATGCAAAAAGTGTCTCAGTATACTAGAATAACTCCAACCTCACAAACACTTATAGATTATGTAATAACTAATTCCGAAAATGTAGAAGCTACAGTAAATCCAAAGGCAAAAATTAATGACCACGAATTAATTGAAATATCAATAAATTTAGTAGTTGAGAAAAACTATAATTATAATAAAAAAATAGAAATTTTTAAATATGACAAAGTGCAATTTTGTAAAGAACTAAATATTGTAAATGAATCAAGGGATTCAACTTGTGATATTAATTTAAGTGCAGAGTTTTTGGTCTGTCATTTGAACAATACCGTAAAAAAATTTACTTATAGAACAGAAATTAATTGTGATAATAAAACTAATAAATGGTTTAGCAATGAACTAAGAATACTAAAAGCAAATAAAATACAGAAATATAACATCGCGCGATTAATTAAAACTCGAGAAACGTGGAATCAGTACAAAATTATCAGAAATCAATATAATTTAAAAGTAAAAAATTCAAAAAATAATTACATTTCTGATAAAATTAATAAAGCCAATGGACAAAAGAAATGTGGAGAGAAATAAAAAATTTGGTACTAAAACAAGAGAAAAGTGTAATCCAAAGTGTAATATTTGAAGGAAACGAATGTGAAAATAATTTAGATATAGCAAATAACTTTAACAAATACTTCATAAATAGTGTCAAAGAAATTAGAGAATTAATCGAAATTGTCCCTTATATTAACCATATTAAGCAAATGCAATGCAAATTCAAATTTGCAGAAATTAGTCTGAATAAACTAAAAGCTGTATGCAAATCACTAAAAAATAAGTCAGATAATGATAAAATAAACCCTAAAATGATCCTAGATAACTGGGTTTTTCTTGGGCCAAGGCTGCTAAACATAATCAATAAATCAATAACAACGGGGGAATTTCCAGAAGTATGGAAAGAATCTATTATATCACCGGTTGAAAAAGTTCCAAAAACTAAAAAATGTGAAGAGTTCAGACCCTTAAATTCATTGCAAACTCTTGAAAAAATATAAGAAAAGGTCGTAAAAGAACAGCTAGAAAAATATATTGAGGAAAATAAAATTCTGTCAACTTTTGAATCAGGGTTTAGGAAGAAATATTCATGTGACACAGCGGTGAATTATATATATAAATGAATGGAAATGTAAAGGAGAACAAAAGAAAATAATTGCTCTTTTCTTAGACTTTAAAAGGGCATTTGAAACAATCGACAGGAATATATTGTTAAGGAAGTTGAAATATTATGGAATTGAGGATAATGAACTGAAATGGTTTTCGAACTACTTATGTAATAGGACTCAGAGAACCAAGGTCAACAACAATCTTTCGGATCCAGAAGTTGTTCAATGCGGCGTTCCTCAAGGATCGATTCTAGGAGCCTTGTTGTTTATTATTTACATAAACGATATGCCTGAGGTAATAAGAAAATGTAAATACATATTTTATGCAGATGATACTTTAATTTATGCAGAAGGTAATGATGAAGATGAATGTATAAGTAAAATTATGAGCGATATGAATGGAATAATTAAATGGTTAAACATGAATAAACTTAAACTAAACGAGAAAAAAACTAAAATGATGGAAATAAATAATAGTTCAGATAAAGTAATTCAATTAAATGGAGAAATTATCGAAAAGGTAGAAAGCATTAAATACATAGGAGTAATAATTGATAAAAAATTGAAATTTTATGACCACGTTGATTACACATGTAAAAAAATAGGAAAGAAGATCGGATTCTTAAGAAGAATAAGGTGTAAAATAGACAGAATAAGAGCTGTAAACATATATGTACAATGTAATAATAAAACCACATTTTGAGTACTGCTCATCTATACTTTTTTCTTGTTGCAACCAAGGCCAAATAGATAGATTTCAGAAACTCCAAAACAAAGCTATGAGATGTATACTGGGATGTGGTAATCTCACACCAATTAGTTTTATGCTGGAATGTTTGAAATGGCTGGATATACGTCAGCGGTTAGAGTATAATTCATTAGTTTTTGTTTTCAAAATAAAAAATGGAATGACACCAGATTATTTAAAGCAACATATTAATTATGTGGGAGAGGTGCAACCTTATCGATTGAGGAACGTGGGAAATTTTAGAATACAAATCCAAAAAACAACTGCAGCTCAGAATTCCTTCTTCTACAGGGGTCTACAATTATTCAACACTTTACCTAATTATATTAAAATTGAACACCAGTTTTCTAGATTTGAAAGGAATTGCGTAATTTTTATTAAAAATAGATAGAGCTTAGTCGAAAAAAAAAAAAAAAATAAATAAATAAAATGGTAAATAAATTGTAAAATTTTGTAAATAAAGTATCTCGTATACTAATATATATATAAATAAAAAAAAAAAAAAATAATAATATTGAGCAAATTGTTTTTAAATTTTATTAAATCTTATGAGAAGGTTTCAGACTCTTCGTTCCCTTAGACGAAGACAGAGATTGGAATTCCAGTCCGCCTTGGTTTACTCGCGATCTAAAAAAATTAAGAATAAAAAAAAAAATAAGGTATGGCGTAAGTACCTTAAAACAAAAAATATCAACGATTATAATAATTTTAAAGTTCTGTTTGACAATTTTAAACTCCCCTCAAATGAATCATATAACAATTATCAGAGTTGTAACATTTCAAATAATTCCCAGTACCAAATACAAAGTAATTGTATTTGAAAAGTACTGAATTCTTTTTTAAAAGTAAAAAAGTAATTGGATTTGATAAAGTACTGAATACAAAGTAATTGCATTTGAAAAGTACTGAATACTTTTTTCTAAAAGTAATTGTATTTGAAAAGTACTGAATACTTTTTTCCAAAAGTAATTGGATTTGATAAAGTACTGAATAAAAAGTAATTGTATTTGAAAAGTACTTAAATATGCTGAACTTAATTCTTATAGTCAGGGCGCAGCTCCGGTAAATATAAATTAAATAAAAAATAAAAAACCAATTTCTTATTAGATTTAAAAAATTGTCGTTATTTTTCTCATGAGAAAAATTCGTAATTAACGATAATTTTTATCTAATAAAAATTTTAAATCATAGATTTGCCGTAACTAGGTTTGCGATTGCTATTTTTTGGTTGCTATTTTTTTTTTCTAGATTTTTTGTCTAGTTATTCTGCGATTACTAATTATTCTACGTTACTTTGAAGATTTCAGGAAATTAAGAATTTTAATTTATTTGTCAAAGTGTCACTTATAATATAGTTTTTAAATATATCCCAAAAATATGAAAATAATAAATAGTTATTTTAATACCCTACCAAAAAAAACTGGAAGCGAGATATGTAACGCATAGAAAGTTTCTTGCAATGTTCGAACGCCTAATCCGCCTATTAAGAGCCCTCACTGCGGAAAATGGGTCTTGGTTTTGCTTTGATTCTAGAGTTAATACAATCTCGAGTCGAAAATAAGAACACGTCTTTCTGACAAGTCATTATCATCACTCGTATTTTTGAAGTAATATTATACAAAGTTAAATTTATATTAAAATTGAAAGCATTTAATAAAACCATGCTTAGATATGGAAAAATTTAACTTGAACTTTTATTAAACATGAAAAAACAGTAAAACAGCTGTTAACTGTTTTTTTTTCAAAATTCTAAAACAGCAAACAGCTGTTTTTTAAAAACTACAGTTTTTCAGACTGAAGTGATTTTTTGATATGTTAGACAATATATGAGGCGGATATGAGAAAGTATGTAAGGCGAATTTTTTAAATTTTGAGTTTTGTTGGCCCAAATGAGCCTTAGAAAAACTTGAACATATTTGCTGAGATTATGCAGTAAAGGAAAAAGATAATAAAAATTCTCAAACGCAGAAATAAAGCTAAAATACCAATCTCCAGGTCTGGTGACGTAGAATTTTGAATTTCTTAAATTTCCTAAACAATTTTTAATTAGTTTCATTTATTTCTAAGAATTTTTTAATTTTTTTGATAAATTTCAGTTTCTGCACAGAAATAAAATCCAAATATAGTTTTGTGATTTTCTCGTAGAGGTGTTTTTCGTACATTTTTTGTCGCATTTTTCACGGCCGTTTATTTTCTGTAAAATAAAACAAAAAAACTGCAAAAATAGGAAACAGAAATAGAAAACAGAATTTCACGTCGAGGGCTCTTAATATTAATGTACAATACAATCAACAGAAATTCAGTTTCTGTATCAGTTTTCGTTCTATAGAATTAAAAATAATATAGCGTTCCGGTAAATATTTTTTTCCAAAAAAAGCCCTGCTTATAGTAATTTACAATGTATTCTGTATTTTTAATATATAATTTTAAAATCTTATGATGTCAAGGAAACCAATATTTAAAATAAAAATCAGTAAAATAAAATAATTTATTTTTCTATAAGCGTTTAACCAGCGTTACCAACTTAGGGGTTTTCGCCCTAGATTTAGGGGTTTTTTTTGTTGACAGAGGGATTTTTAGGGGGTAATTTGTTTCAGGGGTTTTTTTTAGGGGTATGATGTATGATCTTAAAAGCGAAGATTTAGATGACATTTGTAATATTTTTGATTGCATTTCATAAGATACCTTATCTGCTAATTTTATTATAAATAAATAATTTTATAAAACCACATAATTTACGATGTGCGTTATATATTTTACTTCAAGCATCTATTTGAAATCCTCATAGGTATATAAGTATAGCTGTTATAATCAACCTTCCCTCTAAGGTGGGCGCGCGGGCGGCCGCCCAGATAAAAAAGGCCATTTGCCCACTCATCAATTTGATTTGCCCATTAGAAATAATGCAAAATATTTTTTTTAAAGAGAAATAATGCAAACTATTTATTAGAAATAATTTTTTTTATCAGCGCAAATAAATTTGTCATCATTTTCATTTCGTGAATGCACCCAGTTTAGAAATAAATTCGTGTAAATTTGCACACTGAAGTCATATTTATTGACTGTTTTTACAACCGATTTATTTACATTTTTTCTATCCATAAGTATGTGCCTTTTTTCGCCATTGGAGGCACTAAAATTTTTTGAGTTAAAATTTGTCCAATTTTTTTTTTAATTTAAAAGATTTGCCCACATTGCATTTTGTACCGCACATGGATTTTAAAAATTAGAGGGAACGTTGGTTATAATATCTATAAAAAAAAATTTAGGGGTTTTTTAGGGGGAAATTTTATTTTTTTAGGGGGAAACATTTGAAAAGGTTGGTAACCCTGCGTTTAACAGTACTAATAATATAAAAATATTTAAATGATTAATTGATCCACTGTCTAAATAAAATAAAACATTGTTATATCCAAATTAAAATTATATTTTTTAAATTAGTTTTTTAAGAATTTAGAAATTTGATTTTAAAAGAACTAAGTCTGAAAAATTTTTGTCAGAACGATTGTTCCTTTTTGGCGTATTTATCATTCCAGCGAAAGAAAAAAGTCTTTCGACTGGAGCAGATGATGGTAAGGCTGTATTCGATTTAAAAAAAATTTTCCTCACAGTTGGATACTTCTTTAATGAATCAAAAGAAGCATCCATATCTTGCAAAAAGATATTTAACTCCTTTTGATGTGGTGTTTCATTATCAATGGAGTTGTAACGACAATCTGAAATGTATTCAAAGTTTTATAACTATATAGAAATTGCATTTTTATCAAAAAAAATAGGGCATATCATATGTGTGCAAATAAAATAAAAATTATAAATTAAAATACCTTTTTCACTGAAGTCAAAAAATGAATCGTTACTATCATTTTCTTTGGGGAGTTTAATTTGTGACACATTTCCAGGAACGACGTCACACTCATTCATCGCTACTACAACTTTTTCTAATATACCGTCCAACGTTATATCAGGTTTAATTAAAGTTTTGTAAATATTGAACCATTTCGTTTTTATCATTGGACATGTTATTGCTGCAATAATGGCAGTATTTGATATGTCAGAAAATTGTTTCAAAACGATTTAATAATTGTTCTTTGATTTTTTTCAGCTATATTTTTCATTTTGATAAGTTTGTTAGTTGTAATTAATTTTTGGATTTTATTAAACAATGTTATTAGCGAGGGCAATAAAAAACCATAAAACATATTATTTTCACCCTGTATGAAATCAATTGTTTCTGCCACTGGCCCCATTAGAAGCAAATATTCCTCCAAATATTCTAAGTCTGATTCACAAAACTTTGGTACTGAAAGTTTATTACAGAGATCAAACAACTGATCTTTTTTGGACATTAATTTCTTTGTTGAGTCATAAAGAGAGTTCCATCTAGTTATCACCGGATAACTAACAGACGAACCCAAGACGCTTGAAATTATTTCTGATAATTTCGGGCGGTTTGCTTTATTCCATATATTATTACACTTTGCAAATGACTAAAAATATTTTTAAAAATATTTTTAAAAAATTAAATCAGTAAATGAAAAATATTTTATCAAATTGAAATTTGCTTAAATGTTCTTCAAACATAATTTGGGGTAATATAATTTTTTGGGTAATTTTTAAGAACTTATTTAATAAAGATCGGTTTTCTTTTCTAAGGGTCTAAAGATCGGTTTTCTTTTCTACACGAACAAAATTTAGTGGAGTAGAAATATTTACTGCCGTAAAAAGTGGGATACATAGTTAATTTTTAGATAGAGGCAGATGAAATGTTTTATAGTCAAATAACTTTGACATTTATAAAAATGAATCAATATTTTTGACTTACAATATTTTAAAAAAATAATAATTTAATTTTTAATAATTGAAAATTTCGAATAAATAATTTTCAATTTGAAAAATATATACCTACCCTAGATTTTAAGGTGTCTCCTAGATTTTTATTTTTGTTCTGTTCAAAAATGAAATAATTAAACAAAATTAAAACCATTAAATGAAATGTGAAATTTACAAGCGAGTCAGTCGTAACTAATTATCTTTCAGTCTTCTTTCATTTGGGTTTCAGTTTTGACTTTTTTCTATAAATATAATTTTCTTTATAACTACGGTATAAATCTAAAACACAGATTATGATAACAAAAATCAAAATTTTCCTGTTGGAAAATTTTGTTTTTTTTTTATCATAATCTCATAATTACTTCGAGTATTTTTTATAGTTTATCCAAAACATTATAGCAACATTATGGCAGTATTTATGAAATAGTTGTGTCTTTCTTACATTAAGAACTTTTCATACAAAATATACCAGCTTATTCGAATTAGTGGCAGAAATATTCTTTTTTTCTTCGTGTAAATTAGCTTCAAAAATTATTCATTTTGTAAACTACTTTTTATAGTATTCAATTATTTTTAAGCATTTTAAAGTAAAACAAAAAGTAATTAAAAATTATTAAAAAAAGTCCCACATTTAGAACTATAGGGCTTCACCATAAAAGAATGTGAAATTTGACAGTGATTTGACAGTGATAATTGAATTAAACGCTCTGGTACGTTTATTTGAAATTTACAACTGCAAAATACATTAGAAATTTGAAATTCAGTATTTCAAATTCATTTATTATGCCTTTATGTTTTAGGAAAAATTAATGAAATGAAAACAATCGAATACTATAATTTAATAATATTTTTAAATTTGTCTTTTAATTTATAAATGATATATTTTTCGATTTTATAAACTAGTTATAATTATATAATATCTTACCTTTTTGTGCACATCATATTATTTTGAATCCATTTTAACAATTTTAATTAAATCCGTTGAGGCTAGTAAATTTAATGTATGGCTAGCACATCTAAGATGTTTTGGTAAATATTTTAGGAAACTATCCTCATCATCATCAGAACAAACGGTGTCATCGGAATAATCATCTTTTTCTAAATTTGTCACAGAAGTCGCCCCAAATTCTTTAAATGCTTTCACAAAATTGCTTCCATTGTCTGTGACGGTAGCAACAATTTTTCGGGCATCTAATTCAAACAAAGAATTCGCATCATACATCATTTCATTGATCTTGTCATACGTATGACTGCCTGCAAATCGAACGCATGACAAGGTAGCCGAATGACGCTTAATATTTTCGTCTATCCAATGGCATGTGTACCCAAAAAAACTTCTTTTTGTTGCAGACCAAATATCTGCGGTGGTGCAAACGTAATTAATTTTTGACAAACATGTTTTAATATTATCGATTAATTTATTTTGAGCAGAATCAATGAGTTGTTCGGAATATTTGATCTCATTTTACTGCCAGAATAATTTAAAAAATCCGCGGGATGTTTTTTTTTCAAATCTTTAACAAAGTTCGATGGTACTTTGGGGGGATGGAAATAAGGCCGCGGGAAATAAGGCCGCGACGTTTTTTTGTTGCGGTCTTATTTCATTTTGCAAAATGAAATAAGGCCGCGAAGATTTTTTCGCGGCCTTATTTCGTTTTTCAAAATGAAATAAGGCCGCGAAAAAATCCTCGCGGTCTTATTTCATTTTGAAAAATGAAATAAGACCGCAAAAAATTCCTCGCGGCCTTATTTCGTTTTGAAAAATGAAATAAGACCGCGACAAAAAACAACAATTATTCGGAGGGCTAATTTCATTTTTATAAATGAAATAAGGCCGCGTAATCTTGTGAGGTGAGCACACAGGGCAGGGGGCAGCAGGGCGGCGGGCGGGCGGTTGGTTAGTGGGACTTGCGGCGCTAGCCGCAAATCCCACTGACCCACTGACCAACCGCCCGCCCGCCGCTCTGCTGCCCCCTGCCCTGTGTGCTCACCTCACAAGATTACGCGGCCTTATTTCGTTTTTCAAAATGAAATAAGGCCGCGAAAAAACCCTCGCGGCCTTATTTCATTTTTCAAAATGAAATTAGCCCTCCGATTAATTTTTTTTTTGTCACGGTCTTATTTCATTTTTCAAAACGAAATAAGGCCGCGAGGAATTTTATGCGGTCTTATTTCATTTTTCAAAATGAAATAAGACCGCGAGGATTTTTTCGCCGCCTTATTTCATTTTTCAAAATGAAATAGGACCGCAACAAAAAAACGTCGCGGCCTTATTTCCCGGGGCCTTATTTCCGCGGCCTTATTTCACCTCGCCGTTACTTTGGTTGATCCTTTGATGACAGACTTACATATTTGGCAAACAGTAGACAACGAATCCTTTTTTTCGTCCTAAGGAAATATTAAATTAATTTTGAAACACAATATGCACATGTCCATTCATAGTATTTTTACTTACAAACGATAAAATTTTAAACAGATTTTTAGAAAATAGCGGTCTTTTGGCTTCGAATTCCATTATATAAGCTGAGTTTTTAAATTTTTTAAATGAAGAAGGTTGATTTTTATCCAACAAATCTGTAGACTTTCTTTTCCGTAGGTTTTCAAACTTCGATTTTTTAGTAGAATTGCAGGATTCTGAAGAGGATTCTTCACACAATTTTCTTTTTACTCCAGATTTGAAAAGTTGAAAATCTGGATCTGCAATAGAATCATCGCCATCGGAAGAAAAATAATTGGACATTTTTCCTATACGAATGTGATAACAAAACATTATAAAAATACAATAACATAAGTATTGAAAAATTACGTTATAGGAATATGCCAAAAACTAGAATTCTGCGATTTTTTTTTAATTTTTAAAATTATTCACTGACTAAGTAGAAATTATATTTATTAACAAATAAGTTTTTCAAGATTCTATTTACTATGAAAAACGGAATCGAACCAACAAAAATCTTAATTGTAGGTAAAACATAATGTATGTACTCATAAGCCTGGTTTAAAAGTATTTGACATATTGCTTATATAAATTTTGAACACACATAGATATCTGGTGGTTTAACTTTTCGTTTCTTCAATTCAAACTTACCTTTTTAAAAATTATTCTCCCAGATTATATTTTTGGAATTAAAAGAAAAAAAATTTTAGTTTTTGAATTACTTAAAATTTTTTAATTATTTTTGAAATTAGAATAATTTTTGAAATTAGTTGAAATTCACTTTGTAATTATTTAATGAATTAATTTAATAATTTACACTGATATTACTAAACAATTCAAAACATCACTTCGAAATAATTTAATAAATTAATTTGATAATAATTCTCTTATTATACTAAATAATACAAAAAAAAAAAATAAAAATAGGGCTACCAATTTCATCTAAAGGAAAACGATAAAATAATTTTGAGAAAAGAATTAAATAACTTCATAATTTATTCATTTTTTTAAAAATTAATTTTTGGAAAGCTTGAAATAAATTAATGCATGAAATGCTTCTGCAAAAAAGAAAGAATACAAGCCTGAAAAAATCATATAGAAAAAACTTAAATTAATTACAAGTTTGATAAATTTGATGATTTAGTTGCCAGTTGACTTTCATTATTTTTCTTTGTGAATTTAGTTTTTCGTTCACCAAATGAACTATGTCTCTTGTTTGTTATATCCCATTATAAGAAAATATTGTCTAGAAAATTATAATGAAAAAAATATTTTCCAAAGTCTACATTTTCAAACTTTTACTGACGGACGCGTCTGAAAAAGTTACGAGTTATACAACTATCACTTACAAGTATTATTATGTATAATTATTTTTCCTTATCGCTGCAGGTAAATTCGGTAAAAAAAAATAGCTAAAATAAAAATTATCTTCCATGTGATTATAGAATAGTAGGTACAATTATCAAATGAATAAAATTATTAAATTTAGAAAAAGTGAGGATGCAAACTAAGGGGAAAAAAATTAATAAATATAAATGTGCTTTTTGGTTACCCTATCCTTTACAATGTGAACATTTTTTTACTATTTCTAAATATATGTATATATAATATAAATAATATATACATTATATTACATTTTAATAAAAATATTAAATTTATACCTGTAGTAAAAATTTAAATAAAATAAAGGGTGTACTATAAACATCATTGTTATATCATCAGATTGGTGTGTGTTATACATTTAAATGTTTTAATAAGCTAAATGAAATCTTCATAAGAATTTTCTAAAAAAATTTTTATTTTAAAATGAAAAAAACCCATATTTTGAAATACTTAACACCTTCTCTCGTACTTTAAACACTCGTTTATGCATGTATATTTCAGTACTTTTCAAATACAATTACTTTTTATTCAGTACTTTTTCAAATCCAATTACTTTCAGAAAAAAGTATTCAGTACTTTTCAAATACAATTACTTTTTATTCAGTACTTTATCAAATCCAATTACTTTTGGAAAAAGTATTCAGTACTTTTCAAATACAATTATTTTATATTCAGTACTTTTTCAAATCCAATTACTTTTCGAAAAAAGAATTCAGTACTTTTCAAATACAATTACTTTGTATTCAGTACTAGTATTCAGTACCAAAGTATTTGAATATTCACAACTCTGACAATTATATTTTAAACATGTCTGTCAAATTAAAATCCGATCCAAGATTTTTTTGCAAATTTGTTAATTCAAGGAGAAAATCGGACGAATATCCCTCTTTTATGCAATTTTTGAGCTCATCAAGTGGTGATCCGGCTACAATTTCTGAATTCTTCAGAAATTTTTTTTCTGAGGCTTATTCTGATGTGGCCTTTACCGTTTCTGAATCAAACTTCTCCCACTTAAATGACTGCCCTTAAACAACCTTCTCTGGCCTTTTCTTTTTATCTAAAGCTCCTGGAAGACTGGTACGGACCTATTCTCAAGCTGATTGGGATGGGCTCGCCAGTTTTCTTGGACGGATGGATCTGTCTCGTTGCTTCTTGGAGAGGGATGTTGACATTTGCACGGCTGTCATTACTGAAAGTATTCTGCTAGGGATGAAACTTTTCATACCCCATAAAAAGGTTCAAAATAAAACGAATACTAAAAATGCGTGGTTCTATGACACCTGTGCAAAGGCCATAACCGATAGGGATAATGCTTTTCGTAAGTATAAACAAAACAATTCTTTAGGTCAGGAACAGATGCGGTAAGGTTTGTTTTGTTTGTTGCCTTTGTGATAATTAAGAATACCTTTAATTTTATTTCTTTATTATCTTTTATTAATTTCTTCTAAATACATAATTTCTTGAGCACATCCAATGATCATCTGATCTCTCAATTAATTATAAATCTTTTTATATTACAAAATATTAAATTCAATAGTAATTGTTCTCTATGTGTTCCTTTGTCTATCACAGAGATTCCCAACCTGGGGTCCATGGACCCCTTGGGGGTACGTTAACCAATTCTGAGAGGTACGTGGAACTGTTCGTATTGAAAAAAAAATATATGTATATCCTTTTTACGGTTTACACATAATTTCAAAATCTAATTTTCTTTCCAAAATTTTGTGAATTGTGTAGAATTGTGTATATTTTAAATAAGTATATTAAAACTCATAACGAAATCTTCAAAAAAAATGTTGATGGTATCATTCCTCCAACTTTAGAAACGACTTCACAATTTCATTAGGATTAGAAACGACTTCACAATTTCATTAGACTTAGATTGTTGACACTGATAATGATAACGCAAAAGATGAGCCCATTGACTTGAGAAATAACATGAAAACTGGCAGTGATTTTGTATGCACTGTATTCACTCTTTTCTTAGGGGTACGTAAAGATTCAAATCATTATCAAGGGGTACAAATATTTCAAAAGGTTGGGAACCATGGGTCTATCAGATTATTTTATTTTAAAACAAACCGATATTCAAAGCAACTACCGTATGTTCTTTATATCTATAGCCATGTACATATATATAAAAATATATGTGCATACTCATAGATATAAAACATCTTCCTCTTTTTCTAACCTGAACCTAATTTAATTCAATAACAAACATTATGCTAACATAGTATTTCATATGGAGTGTATAATTCACAATATATATATATATATTTTTTTTTTGTTTTATTTTATTTTTTATTTTTTTTTTTAATTCAGATTTTTTTTTTTTTTTTTTTTTTTTTTTTTTTAATTCAGATACTATTAATTTGACGTTTTTATTCAAAGCGTGATCTCGGAATGTTTTGGTCTCCATTTAAACTTTCAAAAGAAGATGGCACCTCACGACGTGGTCCATTTTGAATATCTGAGGATAGATCCTCATTTGTAATAGCTTTAGTAACCGTGTTATCCATACTATTTCACGAATTTATGAAACTTTTATTTCTCCTGTATCTACCCCCTTCTTGATTTTCAATGACATATGATCTCGGACTTTCATGTTCCTGAGTTATTACTCCCGGATACCACATTTTTGAAAATAAATCTTGTCACCTTCATGAAAATTTTCACGTTTTTTGGCGTTTTTATTGTAATATTTTTGAATTTGTTTTTGATTGTGTAATGTCCATTTGGTCCTCTTTAGAGAAGACCCAATTGGATCTTGTTATCTTTAAATAAACTTCAGTGTTCTATTTTAAGTTCACTTTATTTATTTGATGTTTACACTTCTTGACAGTACTTAAGACTAACTTACATTATCTTTATGTACATTATCTTATACCTACTGATAACTCATGCTATACTATTGTCGTACCCTAACGATAAGTATTTAATAGAATTTGAATAGAATATCAATTTATATTCTAATAGGATAAGGAGGCACCCCAATAGAATAAGGAGGCACTACACCTCCTTCCTTTTAAAAGTTAAAATCTATTATTGATTTTAGTGTTTTATAGTAAAACAATAATAAATTTTAACTAGAAGACGACAATAAAATTTATTACTAAGAAGATCATTATTATTTAACATAACTGTTAATTAAAGTTAATAGAAGTTAAAATTATTTAATTAAGTATTACTAACAACTAAAGTTATTTATTTCAGGCGAGTGGCCACACTCTGCTAGTATTTAATATTGATTTTAATATATCATACTTAATTTTATTAAAAATGGAATTATTTAACTGGCTAACTAAAGTTAATTAATTAAAGTTAACGTCCACTAACTTTACTTAATGGAAACAAACTAAGTTTAAACTAAAGTTATTTAATTAGAAATAAACTTGAATTATTTAATTGGAGAGGTACCACCATTTTTATGAATTAATTTTAATATTTAATTTTTAAGTTAAAATTAATTATTATATTAATTTGATAGAGGGATCCCGCCTTAATTGTTTATCTTATATATGTATATAAAAAAATGTTTCCTTAATAGTACAAAAAAATTTTTTTTTTATTAAAACTAATATATGAAATTTTATTAAAATCTAAAAAATTTTATTGTATTTTTATTTTATTTGGTACCAAATTAAAAAAAAAGTTTATATTACATAAATGATTTTATTACTTTAACATTTTATAAAATTAACTCAATTATCTATTGGATTTTGTAATATTAACTTTTCAATTGTTTTACTTTTATATTAGATTTTCCGATTTTAATTTTTTACCTCTTCGTTTTGAAATTTTTATTTCATTGCGCATACTTATATTTTCCTAGTTTTTCATTTTATTTTTTATATCTTTTTATTAACTCTTTTATAATTTTACTATGAACAATCCTAAAATTGTTTCGTGATTTTCTTTCTCTTATACTTTTGACTCTAATGTCAATAGCCTTTATTATTTACTATTTAATTTTTTCTATCTTTTTAGTACTTAACTCTTTTATAATTTTACTATGAACAATCCTAAAATGGTTTCGTGATTTTCTTTCTCTTATACTTTTGACCCTTATGTCAATAGCCTTTATTATTTAATTTTTTATGATTTTGACTCTACTGTCAACAAACCTTTATTATTTACTATTTACTTATTACTTTTTACTTATAATCCGTTGTGAAGTCGTATTCTTTAAGGTCCAATCTTATAGATTACGCTTCGCGGAAAGATTTTTAAATAGTTTAATTGGTGTAAGAACCGATTCATTGTACCGTTCGAAATTAATAAAATTATATTTCATATATTTATTTTAAAAATATATATAAAAAAAAATTTCCAATGCAAGAGAAATTTTATAAAATGTTAAAATTTATCAACTGTATATAAAAGCAATATAGTATAATATAAAGTAATGAAGTATTTCATATATTTGATTCATTCTTGTAAAAACTTTAAATTATTTTCGAACTTTGATAGAAATTTCACCTTGTATCAAAAGTTTTCATTAAAAAAGTTTTCAAAATCAAAAAATAATTTTAAAGAGAATCATGCCTCTATAAATATCAAATATTGTATCCAAAAAAAATTTAAATCATTGAGTTAGCAAGGATAGCACCTTGTATTAAATTTGTTTCAATTAATTCATATTCATATTCATATAAAAATTCTTAAAGTATTATCGAATTTTAGAGGAATCTAAACTTGTATTTTAGATTATCCATAAAGTTTTGTAACAATTTTATTTAAATTATAGAATAAATCCGAATTTACAAAAAAAAATTGTGTTGTGGCTGCTGCTGTTGCATTATGTTGTTTAACGCATTGATGTTACTGTTGATGTTGCTTGTTGCTACTGTATTGTTAATATTTACTGTGGTTATTGATGTTGCTGTTGCTTGTTGTTACTTTACTGTGTGTATCACTTTTCATGTAACTTTTTGCTTTGCCTAAAATTTTAGAGAAAATATAAAAATATGCATTAGTATTTTTCATCTTGGCAGGATTTAATTTTGGTTTTTATTTGTTTTTTATTTTCAAAAAAAAAAATTTTATTTATTGTTTTCGTCAAAATTTATTTATTAATATTTTTTTTTTTTTCACTTATAGTTTCAATATTTTTTTTTTTTTTGGAATAATTTTCGTTATTTTATTATAAAAATTTTCCAGTAGTGTTTCATTATATTCATTTAAATTTTTATTAATTTTTTTTTTCTTTCTCAATAAAAATTTTTCACTTCTTGTTTTTTTTTTTTTCATTGTAATTTAAATTTATTTTTTCGGTTATTGTCTTTTGACTTTCAATTATCATTTTAATACATTTTGAAGGTTAAAATATAACTTTTCCTTGACTTTCATTAATTTAATTTTATTTTGTTTTTTTAATTTGGCTTTTGAATTATTTTCTTTTACATTATTGAAAGAACCGTAAAAAAAAAATTGTTTTCTTCCTTATAAAAAAAAACTTCTCAAAACGTTTCTAATATCATTGTTATATAAAACAATTTTTTTTTTGTATTCATTTTTTTTCCAGGTTTTTTTTTTTGACTTTTTGCCACTATCATCATTAGTGCTTCACCCTTAAAAAAATTTAAAAATTTCAAATTCCTAATGTATTTTGTTAGTGTAATTTAATGTCAAAAAAAAGTTTTCGGGTGAACACTTTTTTTCATAAATTTCAAATATTAATGACAAAGCTGCCAGAGTAGGATTTTCTTTCCCTAAATTTAGAGAATTTTATTATACTGGGGAAAAATTATGAACAAAAAATTATTGTGCAAAAAAAATCTCAGGAAATTTGCGGAATTTTTTTCATCTGGCATGTCTTTTTTTTTTGATTTGACAATTAGAATGACAGAACTTGAATTTCAAAATTTATTTCGTTGTTATTAATTTCAAATACACGCTCTGAGGCGTGTATTTGAAATTCACAACAACAAAAAAAAATTTGAAATTTTACACTAACAAAATACATTAGGAATTTGAAATTCAGAATTTGAAATTTTTAAATTTTTTTAAGGGTGAAGCACTATTTTGTTTTTTAATGAAAACATTTTTTTTTGTTTTATTTTTTTTTTTTTTTCGTTAAACTTTTCAACAATTTTCAGGTATGGTAAGTATTAAAATATGTTTTATAATTTCTTAGTTCACTCACTTAAGTTAAATTATTATTTTTTATTTTTTTTTGAATTTCATTCACTTCATTTTGATTTTAATTTTTTCGAAAATTGTTTTTTTTTTTTTTTTTCAATAAAATTTTTTTCTATTTCATTCTAAGTTTATAATTTTTTGATTTAAAAAAAATATCTATTTCTTTTGTTTTTTCATTTACATTTTTATTACACTTTATTAATTACTTTCCACTTTTAATTTTTTTTTGAATTTTTATTTCCCGGGAAAATTTTTAAAGTTAATTTTTTCCCGGTGTCACGGTCGCCATGTAATGTCCATTGGGTCCTCTTTAGAGAAGACCCAATTGGATCTTGTTATCTTTAAATAAACTTCAGTGTTCGATTTTAAGTTCACTTTATTTATTAGATGTTTACACTTCTTGACAGTACTTAAGACTAACTTACATTATCTTTATGTACATTATCTTATACCTACTGATAACTCATGCTATACTATTCTCGTACCTAACGGTAAGTATTTAATAGAATTTGAATAGAATATCAATTTATATTCTAATAGGATAAGGAGGCACCCCAATAGAATAAGGAGGCACTACAATTGTTTGAAATTTTTTCCGATATGTTATTAATAATTTTAGGTTCGTATTTTGAGTTGTGAGCTGGAATAAGAGTACGACATCTGCTACTGAAAAGAATTTGTGACGGCGAGGGCTCAAGACTAGCTATTGGCGTGTTTCTAAACTCTAAAAGTGCTAAAAATAAATCTTGATTGCAATGTATCGCTTTTCTAACTAAAGATTTAGCAATGCCAACCATCTTTTGAGCAAAACCATTAGACTGAGCATAATAAGGGCTTGAAAATATTATTGAAATGTTTAAAAATCTCGCGAATTCTTGAAATTTATAAGAATTAAAAGGATTATTATCGCAGCAAATTAACTTTGGCAATCCATGTGTGGAAAAGAGCTTTTTTAAATTTTGTATAATTTCAATTACAGATTTGGATTTTAATTCCAAAATTTCTAACCACTTTGAAAAATAATCTCCTATCACCAAAAATAAATTATTTTGATACTCCATTATGTCCATGCCTAGTTTATAGAATCTATAATGGGCAACATCATGAAAATTTATTAATTCTTTTCAATTGCTGCCTCTGAAATGTTGGCACGGAGGACAATTTTGAACCATATTTTCAATCTCCCGATTCATTAGAGGCCAAAAAACTAATTCCTTTGCCCTATTTTTAGTTTTATTTATTCCCAGATGAGCTTGATGTAATAATTTTAACATATCTTTTTGTAAATTTAAAGGAACTATAACTCGATCTTCAAAAAATAAACAATTCTCTTCAAAATATATATCATTTTTAATTTTATAATAAAATTTCACTTCATCTGGAACTTTTGTGATATCTTTAGGCCAATTTTTTTGGCAGTAATAAATTACTTTTGACAAAATGGGATCTAATCTCGTCTCGTTTTCTAATTCAAGCTTACGACTACTACTAAAATGTATAGAGTGTACTATTTCACTAAATTCAGCCGCAGAATCTTCAATTTTTGCTTCTTTATCAATATTGCGTGACAGTAAGTCTGCAATATGCAAGTATTTTCCCGCTACATACCGTACTTGTAAATTGTATTTTAATAATTTAAGTCTCATTCTTTGAAGTCTGGTGGCATATACATTATTTAAATCCTTTTTCAATATTGAAATAAGTGGGTTATGGTCAGTTTGCACTTTTACATTTCGACCATAAATAAAATAGTGGAACTTAGAAATCGCAAAAGTTATTGCTAATAGCTCTTTTTCAATTTGCACATAATTTCTTTCAGTAGAGCTTAAGCTGCGTGCAACATAACAAATTGGACCATTAGACTGAAAAAGGCAGGCCCCAAGGCCAAATTGTGAAGCATCACACTGGACAATTGTTTCTAGCTTTTCATCAAAATTTTTTAGAATAGGCGAACTTGAAATCAATTTTTTAACATTAGTAAATTCTTTTTCATGGATTGACAACCACTGCAAGTCTTTATTATTTTTTAATAAATCATACATATTTTTGCAATGATCAGATAAATTCGGTACATAAATACGTAAATAGTTAATCATACCTAGTACTGATTGTAAACCTTTTTTGTCTTTGGGGCTCTCTAAATTAACTATCGCTCTAACTCTGCCAGAATCTGGTTTCATACCATCTACTGAAAATACTTGACCTAAATATATTACAGACTCAGTTTTATATTGAAATTTTAATGAATTAAATTTAACGTTGCACTCTTTAGCTCTTTGCAATACTTTTTTTAGATTGATGTCATGTTCACGATTATCTTTTCCACAGACCAGGATATCATCAATATATGCAGTCGTTCCAGGTAAGTAGCTGAAAGCCTCAGAAGTGTAACGTTGAAAAATTTCTGGAGAAACTTTTAATCCAAAAGGTAATCGATTGAATTTATAACATCCAAATGGTGTACTGAAACTTCAAATATTTGAAGAGTTTTTTGTCAGCTCTACTTGCCAAAACCCCTGACTTAAATCTAAGACCGTAAAATATTTCATGTGCGATAACTTTGATCTTAGTTCTTCTAGCTTAGGTATCAAAAGTTTTTCATGAATCAAAGCTTTATTCAGCTCTTGTGGATCTAGACAAAGTCTCAGATCTCCATTTTTTTCTCTATTATAACCAGATTGCTAGCTTACTTTCCGGATGATCCACTTTGGTGATTATACATTTTTTTTCAAGATTATCTAAAGATTCTTTTAACCTATCTTTAATAGCTAACGGAATTCTGCGAGCAGCACACACCGTAGGTATTATATCAGATTTTATCCTCAACTCACATTTTTTCTTAAAACATCCTATACCGTTAAAAATGTCAAAATTTTCATGAATAATGTTTTTCTTTTCTGTTTCTATAATTGCATTTACTTTTTTAATTAATCCGAACTCATAACAAGAGGGTAGACCCAAAATTGGTGAGGCATTAGTATCCACTATTATGAAATCTTGAACCAGTGAAAAGTTTTTAAAAGTACATAATATTCAAACTTTTCCCGTTGGTTTCATTTTGGTACCTCCGTAGGTTTCCAATAATATATTTACCGGCTGAATTGTTTCACTTCCTTTAATTTGTTTTAAAATAAGGAGCGGCATAATATTAGCTTCTGACCCAGTGTCAATTTTAAATCTAACATTATTATTCTTTCCTTTTATTTCCTCAAACCACTGAGTATATGCCTTTTCACTGTCACAAGATTCAATGCTATCGAAATATAAAGTTTCACAAGAATTTTTTCTTACGCTTCCATCGGTTTGTAGAATATCATCCGGTTCAGAAACTGCGGTAACCTCGTTAGTTCTCAACGGTGCTCTATTTTTGTTTTTAAAACAGGCCATGTAAAAATGACCTGGCTTTTTGCAAAATTTGCACAATTTTCCGAATTGATAAACATCTGTCACAATTAATAGTATCAGAACTTTTTTCACCTCTAAAATTAGAATAAGAATTAAAATTAGAATTTGAATTATAATTAGAATTTTTAGAAAAATTTTGATTTTTAGAAAAATTATTATTATTATTCATTGATTTCAAATTTTCCTGAAACTCACAACCTTCCGCTGTATTTCGCAAATTTGTTATAAAACTGTGTTGTAAAATTTGATTCTCTCATATATAGCATTTTTTTTTGGATTGCAATACGCTTCAAAAGTTGTGAGAATATCTTTTGATGATTTAGTATCATCATTTGAAATGTCCCACGTATAATATTGTTCTCTTGCTTCAGGCCCTATTAGATTGAGTAAGATAGCCTTTTTGACTTCTTCTGTTTTTTTAATTTTTTCAGACGCCACCATATAATTCTGAAAATCTTTCTGAAACAATGAAAAATTCACTGCTAAATTCCCCTCTAGTACTAATGGTTTTGGTAATATATAATCCATTATAAATATTTCGTGACCACTCTCTGATTCTTTTTGAGATAATGCTGGACTTTCCAAAGTTTCTTCACTGCCTGATGAATGTACTATAATTTCTTCTTCTGATGATTGTGTAGTGTCTGCTGATAAATCAATTTTTATTTTTTTTATTTTATCGTTTTCCATGTAGTTAATTTTAATACAACGACTGCGCCATGTTTTGTTTGATGCCTTTGTGATAATTAAGAATACCTTTAATTTTATTTCTTTATTATCTTTTATTAATTTCTTCTAAATACATAATTTCTTGAGCACATCCAATGATCATCTGATCTCTCAATTAATTATAAATCTTTTTATATTACAAAATATTAAATTCAATAGTAATTGTTCTGTATGTGTTCCTTTGTCTATCAGATTATTTTATTTTAAAACAAACCGATATTCAAAGCAACTACCGTATGTTCTTTATATCTATAGCCATGTACATAAAAATATATGTGCATACTCATAGATATAAAACAGTCAGAAAAAGGCTTTGTTTACCCAGAGTAAGCGCCAAGAAATATTAAACCTTCCTAAAAATAGCAGAAGCTTTTGGAGCTTCGCTAAAAGTGTACAACATAACTTTTGCTCGCCTTCATCTTTTCCTCCCCTTGTAGATGATGTCCGGATCATATCAGATTCAGTTGGGAAGGCTAATTTGTTTGCAAAACTTTTTAGTCAAAACTCAACAGTCACAGCTTCAGCTCAAGATCCACCTGTTTTGCCACCTGTAAACTCTTCTTTTGGAAGAGTTTACTTTAGGCAACGAGCTGTTTTAAAAGCTCTAAAAAATCTGAATGTGAAAAAGTCAACTGGCCCTGATGTTATTCCGGCTGTGGTCCTAAAACATACTGCCTCCGTTCTAGCTAAACCTCTGCGCAACCTTTTCTATCTTTCATATTCACTTGGGATTTACCCCACCAAGTGGAAAGTTGTGCATGTTCAGCCTATTCCAAAAAAAGGCGATAAATGCGATCCCTTTAAATACAGGCCCATTGCCCTTACTTCTATTCTTTCCAAAGCAATGGAATCCCTTATTAACAATAAAATCAAAAAATACCTTGAATGTAACAAATTGCTAAGTGACCAGTAATATGGTTTTCGTAGATATAGATCGACTGGTGACCTAAAGACATATTTATCCCACAAGTTCAACGCCAGTCTTTACAATTCCGGTGAGGCTTGTGTTGTTGCTTTGAATATAGCTAAGGCTTTTGATCGAGTCTGGCACCCGGTTTTGATTTCTAAAGTTAATTCAATGGGCCTAGGATCAGCCTTTGCAATTGGATCAGCAACTTTTTGTCTGGCCGTTCTATTCGTGCTGTTGTGGATGGGTACCAGTCACATATTTTTAATATCAACTCCGGTGTACGCCAAGGGTCTGTTCTCTCCCCAACCCTCTTTTTAATTTTCATCGACGATCTTCTGATATCAACACTCAACCTCATCCACAACTTCGCCGATGACAGTAACTTGGTAGAATGCGACGATTTTATTAACAGGAAATCAGCATCTTCAAATGCTGTTACTACTAAACGTAATTTTTTGCAAAGTAGCATAAATCACAACCTTTCCAAAATTTCACAACGGGGTATTCTCAAGAGAGTTGAGTTTAACGCATCCAAAACTCAATGCTGCCTAATTTCCAGAAAGCTGTCAAAGTTTGATCCCGAATTTTCTTTTCAAGGTGAAAGTATTGCCAAATCTGGAAGCCTTGACATTTTAGGTTCGCAAATAACTAGCGATTTAATCTGAAAAATTCATATTTTCGAAACGGCAAAAAACGCAGCGAAATGTCTTGGTTTTTTAAAAAGATGTAAACAATACTTTTCCCCCTCTGATCTGTTAAACATTTACAAATCCTACATACGACCGAAATTAGAATACAATTCGCATATATGGGCTGGTGCTTCCAAAATCCGTCTTGAATACCTAGACAAAGTTCAGAGAAGGGCTATTAGATTGATAAACAATCACCAAACCACCAGCTCATTAACATCACTCAGCCACCGTCGTAATGTAGGTTTACTTTCCATTTTTTACAAATACTTTTTTAGAATGGATACGTGTTCCCTGGAAGTAAAGGCCCTACTTCCTCAACTTCACGTATTTTCACGCCAAACACGTACCGCTTCAACTTCACACCCATTCTTCGTCAAAATTCCCAGATGTGATAGAACGAGCTTCGGAGATTCGTTTTCAATTCGCACCTCGAGAATGTGGAATGCTCTCCCATCAAAATTGTTCCCGACAGCTGGCGGACGCTTGATTTACGACTTGGGCCGCTTTAAGAAGAGTGTAAATGATTATCTACTAACTGTCCCACTTTTTAATCCCATAGAAACTTCCTGTCCTCATTACCAAATCCATACTTCTTATAGTATAAAAGGTATCCCACCTAGTGATTTGGTAAAAAGTGATTTGGTAAACTTTAATAAAAAAAAAAAAACTGGGCTATATTGACCATAATTGGTTCTGGAAAATTGAATACAAATGACATCAAAATTTCTAAGACTTCTTGAGGGCACATTGAAAAATAAGTTAGACATTAAACAGCTACTTGTCGTTTTTCCTTCGATGACTTTATGGATAAAGCTGAACGACAAATAAGCTCTTCTATTCTCCAGACTTGGGAGTGTATGGAGGTAAATTCAAATTATTCTGGCAATTGAGGCGTCTTAAAGCGAAACGAAGGAAATTTTTTGTGAACCGATTCCAATCTAGAGATACGAGTAGCGTAGAATGGAATCCAGACTTGGCAAGAATATTCCAAAGTGGGACGAACAAAAGAAGAATATAGAAGTTTCATAACATATGGATCATTAAATTGTTTAGATTGCCTCTTGATAAAACCAAGAACACGCAGTGCCTTACTTGTAACAAAATCGATATGTAAAAATTGATTGACTTGACCTCTTTAAGAAAAAGGTGTGAAGTTGCTGATATTATTTTCGTAATTGAAATAATTAAAGACAATATAATCCCAAATCAAATTTCTGACAAAATTCAATTTATTACTGAATCCAGATTACGTTCCAATAACCTTTTTGTAACTTTTTGTCATAGAACAAATTATGAAATGTTTGAGCCAGTTAACCGAATGTTGATTTTGGGCAATAAATATAAGAGTTTAATCGATTTCTCCTTGTCAAAGAATGTTCAAAAATCAATTTTATTTAGCCATATTGTATAATATAGTTATTAATTAAATAAATATTAATATCTTATTTTAGTTCTTACGAATAGAATAGTATTTTAAACTTTTATTTTATAATGTGAATATATGTATTAAATTTTATTTGTAACATAATACTGCTAACGTAATGTAAATTTTCTTTAATTTTAAGCTTTTGTGAACTGTTTGTGTTAAGCAGAAATGAAATAAATAAAAAAAAATAAACAGCAAATCAAGGATGTTGTATATATGGATGAAGAAATTCCTTTCTTTATACTATAAACGCTGACGTACTTCATATATGTTTTTTTTGCACCAAAATGTCAGTTGAGAAAAAAAAAACTTATACAATGCCGTTGAGTTGGCGAGCAAATTAGTTTATTGGAACAATCCGTGCAATAGCGACTTAAACAAACGGATAAAATCAACTCAATTTTAAAATAGGAATTCACAAATTGCTTCCAGTTTAAACGAAAAATAATATTTCATAAATTTAAAAACCCGTTCAAAAATAATTAAAAATATACCTAATTATTTATTTTCGAATTAAATTTTCTAATTTGAAAATTTTTTATTCGGCGAGTTGAACTTTTATTCAAACTAAAGTTCTTCAGATCTTCGCGTCGGCTACCTTTACTTCCTGCTAGATTCAGTGTGGGCCACAGAATTATACGTAATTTCCACACCAGATCAGTACGACAATACGCTAACGAAATTCTAAAACTGCTAGATTCAGTGTGGGCCACAGAAATGTAACTTCCACACCAGATCAATACGGCAATACGCTAAAACTTTTAAATGAGTTAAATACAATTATTGAAAATGAGCAAACTGAAACCAACCTAGAACAAATGCGAAAAAGTACAGAATCCTATCCTAATCTTGCAAACTTTCAAATGCAATTTGAAAAAGAAAATTTCAGAGTTAGTAATCGCCAAAAACCTGAAACACTCATGGAAGCCAGAAACCTAGTTTTAGAATTTGAAGAAGAACCATTTTAATAAAAATGATTTACCAACAAAAAAAAAAAAACACACGAAGCAGTCATAAAACTGCCGACAGAAGTTTATACTTAAAAGATTTAAACTATGAAATAACAGTGGCTACAAATGATGGGCTGCTCAGTACCAAATGTAAATTAAAATAAAAATATTTTAATTTACATTTTGTACTGAGCATCCCATCATTTGTAGCCACTGTTATTATTTCATAGTTTAATCAATTTTTTAAGTATAATCTTCTGTCGGCAGTTCGTGTGTTTTTTTGTGTATTTTACGCCGGCACGACCTAACCGTAGCTCCATGGCCAAAAAATTTTCGGCAGATAATCTTTATTTCACGAGAGCTACCTATTTTGAAAAATAAAATATTTTGTAAATTTTGCATCGGCACGACCTAACCGTACCTCCCTGCCCAAAAATCTTTCGGCAGGTAATATTAATTTCACCGGAGCTACCTATATTGAAAAAAAAAATTTTTTTTTTGTATATTCTGCTCCGGCACGACCAAACCGTAGCTCCTTGTCCAAAATTTTTTCGGCAG
>OZ023273.1:83441054-83684239 GCA_964007475.1 Hybos culiciformis
ATTCCAAATTGCGACGAACAATAGTGTTATATAATTGCTTTAGAATAAAAGGATCATCAAATTCACGGGACCATCTTTTTACAAAACCAAGCATTGAATTTAACTTATTTATTATGTAGTCATAATGCAGTTTAAAACTCAGCTTCACATCAAATACAACTCTCAAATCCCTGAAACATGTTACTTTATTTAATTTCTCATTGTTAATCGAGTAGCCATAAAGAACAGGGTATTGACGACGAGCGTAGGTCATGAACGCACATTTCGGAATGCTAAGAGAGAGATTGTTTGACCGGCACCACGTAAAGAATCGATTTGAATCTTCTTGAAAGAGCAATGCGTCCTCAGTTGAATTTATTCTTTTAAATATTTTCATGTCGTCCGCATAAATAAGTAGTTTACTATTTATAATTAATGAAATTATAAAAAGAAGCGGACCTAAATGGCTTTCCTGTGGCACACCTGACAAGGCCTCGTACTCTGATCATTCTACAGATCTAAACTTAACAGATCTAAACAACAGATCTAAACAACAGATCTAAACTTAACGTGCTGCTAAAATACATAAAAATATGTTATATACTTTTTAAAAATATATAATAAGTTTTAAATAAAGCAGGCGCTGGTTATCAAACAGCGAACAACAGTAGCAGAGTTAAAAGAAATGAATTAACATAAGAGAGTGCGTTAACATTTTTTGAGAGAAAAAGCTTTTTTTTTATTTACAAATGTAAATGTTACAATAGTGAAGGCGAAGGCGCGTTAGATTTGTTGCCCATTATGTTATTTTTTATTATTGTCATTTATTTTTATTATTGTTACAAAGTGCATGAAAAAATTGTGTATACATAATTTCAAAAAATCCTATAAGGAAACGAAGCGCTGGTTATTAAACAGCCAAGAATAAACAATTATAAGAAAAAATGTATGCGTGCATAATATATCGATACTTGCGGAATAATTTTGTTTCAAGAGACAAAAATATTTTCATAAGGGATTAAAACGTTTTTTTAACTTATTTAATTTTAAGAAATATAGTTTTTAGGTCGAGTGCATATCTATGTATAAATTCGTTTTCAGATTTTGCACACTCACTTAAAAATATCACGGCACGGCACTGCCGTAGACTGAATCATAAATAAGGAGTTCAAAAAGTTTAGGAATTGGAGATAAGTTCGCGATGGGTCGGTAGTTTTTAATATCCTGTGTTGGTCCTTTTTTACGAACAGGTTTAATAAAGGATTTTTCCAAACATTTGGGAATATGCTGCAAGAAATAGAGAAGTTAAAAAGGGATGAGAGTGGGGCAGCAAGCAGGGTTGGACTGGCCCATCGGGACACCGGGACATTTCCCGGTGGGCCGGTAATATTTGGGCCGATAAATTAAAACTTTTTATTACTAATTATTTTAAAGATACAATGCAATCTGATTTAAATATATTTTGATTGGAAATATTTTGGGAAAGAATCGAAGTATAATAGCTTCGAAAGTACGGTACTTAGTGCTAAACAATTAAAACTTTGAAAATGATGTAAAGAGGAAAATATATTAATTAAAAAAGAAACCAGGGTAAAAAAATATTTGTTAATTGACTCTCAAGTACTTTTTTGTGCTAAAATATATGAAATTTATGAGATTTCCGTGGCCTACAACTCATTTGACTTAGATTTAAATAATTTAAATATTGTTTTCGATTCCAAAATTTTAGTTTATAATCGTCATGTTTGGAAAGAAAATCGAATACCTATAGATTATTTCTTCAAAAAGTGTTATTAAAATTTAAAGCTCAAAACCCAGATTTCATAAAAGTTTATATTTGAATAGTGTTAGTTGTGTTCCCAGAAACTTTAAAATTAAAAGGCAACATTTATTATATCAGAAAATTTAGAAATTTGTTAAGGAGTTATTGTAACTTGATTGGATCGTTAGAGTGAAAATAGATGGATTGGTTCATGGTTTACAAATACCTACTTAATTTAATTCTTTCCCAATATTCCAATTTACTTATAACAATAATTCTTAAAATTTTTCGTTCAGTTCCTATACTTTTTTTGATATAGTATTGAATTGAAAAAATTAGGGAACCTAGTGTTTATAGAAATGCGTATTTATTTTAGGCCTATATTCTAAATAAGCATTGCATTTTGTTATATAGATAAGTGGATAAGCAATGTATTTTTTTAAATATAGAAATGGGCCGGTAGTCCAAAACTTCCCGGTTTAATTTTTGTATCCAGTCCAACCCTGGCAGCAAGTGATTGAGAGCATTTTTTAAGTATTATTTCAGGCACTCCATCAGGACCACGATTTAAATTATTATTCAGCATTTCTAAATATTTTTCTACTTGAGGAGTGTCAAAATGCAAGTCAAGGGCAAGGATACTACTTGAGTCCTTTATATGATGAAATTGGTTTTCGTCAAAGTCAGAATTATTAAAAGAGCTTGAGAAAATTTTTTTAAAGAATTCAGAAATAATTTTTGGGTCATTACTTTTACGTCCATTAAACTCAAGAAACGTTGGAAATTGATCACATTTTCTTTTTGAGTTAACAAATTTCCAAAATGACTTCGGATCATCTTTAATTTTGCTGGACATTTCAGCTACGTAATTATTACAACTTTGCTCCGTAGCATATTTGAACTCGTCGAACAGACTAACAAATACCAAATAATCTTCATTTTTTTTAGATTTAAGGTATTACTGCCTTATTTTTTTTATTTCTGAGCTTTTTTAGGTTTGAACTAAGCCAGATCGGACTAGAAACCGCGCTTTTGTCAATAATGAGGGGAACGAAATGCATAAAAGCTACACTTACAACTTTGCTCCGTAGCATATTTGAACTCGTCGAACAGACTAACAAATACCAAATAATCTTCATTTTTTTTAGATTTAAGGTATTACTGCCTTATTTTTTTTGTTTCTGAGCTTTTTTAGGTTTGAACTAATCCAGATCGAACTAGAAACCGCGCTTTTGTCAATAATGAGGGGAACGAAATGCATGCAAAATCTCATAAAATTTCGAGGTAATGATTTCAATATTTACATTTAAAAATAATGTAGAGAAATCATATGAATTGAAGAAACTATTCAATTCTTCGAAGTTTGCTTTGCTAAAGTTAAATTTGTAAACTTTAGCAGTGTCTGGTTCGGGGGAGCATTAATAGAAAAAGAGAAACTAATAGGGGGATGGAAATTGTCAATGTTTGTTAAAGGGCTAACCTTATCGTTAAAAACAATATTATTCCAATCTGAAACAATGATTAGGTCAAGTTGTCTGGAAAGGTTATTTTTTATTTTTGACGTTTGTTGTAAAGAATGGCTATTTAAAGTGTCGATGTTGTGGATGAGGTTATCAGGAACAAGGTAAGGTTCTTCATCGTGGGGTGTTCATCTGATACTAGGTAAGTTGAAGGATAATTTTATCTGGACAGTTAAGAATTATTGTTTCTATTGCGCTTAAGACACCTGAATATATCTCGATATTAGAGTTAGGAGGAATGTAACAGGAGAGCACGAAAACCGATTTTGTTTCAAATTCAATTTTCACGCAAATAAGTTCTAATTCTGGGTCAGAAATTGGGATTTCACAAGAAAGGAGAAATGATTTAACTGCTATTAGTACTCCACCACCTTTTTGAATATTATTTTGAGTAAGTGGCACTCTAGGAAGCTGTTCATGATACCTATCCTTCCTACAGGTATTGTAAGAATTTCCAAATAATTCCAAAGAGTTTATGGAGCTAGTAAGCCATGTTTCAGTTAAACCGTAAACATGATAATCTAAGATAATTGAGTTAATGAGATATCTTTGGTTTTGGTGCGTAGTCCTCTTGAGTTTTGATAATATATACTGAAATCCAAGGATTTAGAAGAAGGGAGAACAGAACTAGGGATAGCTATAAGATTGTCTTGAGTTGGGTAAGGGACGAAAAAACTTATCATGGCTTTCCCTTACTCTTCGGAGATAAACTGTTCTGTTCGAGTTTAAATGAGAGGCGTAGGACTTAAGATCATTAGCAGCATCTGAGGGCGATATACCATGAGCTTCATGAAAGCGCTCATAAATATTTCTTAGGTTTTTCAAATTATTCGGTAAATCCCCCTGTTGCAAAAGAATCTTTAAATGTGTTTTGGTCAACGCACACATCATCTGACTTGTCGTGTAGATATGCCAGGTAGATTCTTAAATTTTGTAGGAGATGTCTATCCCTCAACTGTCCCAAAATGTATCGACTGTTATCATCCACAAAAGTGCTTTTGCTTAGCTTTACTTCTGGGGGAAAAAGTGGGTCGAGAAAATTCTACGACGAAGTGGGATGATTAAATGAAGAAGGGGTTATTGGTATAATTGCTGAAGAAGAGTCAATAACCTGGGAGGGGCATGGTAGTCCAGTTGTAGATGAGGTATAGGGAATGTTTTTTAGGGTCGGTGGGTGAGATTCTAAGGATTGAAGAGAGCATGCGATTGTATCATTATTTGTGGGATGTGGAGTGGAATCTGCGAAACATTGAGAAGGGTGTGTTTGTGATTTTGTTATTGTTGGAGTTGGAGGAGAAATTTTCAAGAATAATAATGTGACAGGAGGGGTTTTATTTATTTATTTAGATCCATTTAATACAAACAGGCATAAAAAAGAAATTAAAAAAAAAATGAATACACATATATATAATTATAAATACAATAATATCTTAATACTAACATACATTACAAATATACAAATGATGTGTAAAAACAAATCTGCCATTCTAATAAATTGAAAACCAAAATAAAACTATAACATTAAGTAGGTTCCTCAAATCTGGCAAAAAACAGACTTTTAAACAGTTTTCCACCAAAAGCACACGAAAGTAGGATTGGAGAATATCGATTGTAACATCTGACCAAACTTGAGATAGGACTGTTAACACCATAGTTACATCGAGAAAATGGTACATGCAATACATCGTTGTTAAGTTTCTTACAGGAACATTAAGATTAAATTTAGATAATAAATTAGGACAAGCAACTTCACCACTCAGAATGCCATGAACAAGACCAAAACCAAGATATGATCTCCTCGATTCAAGGCTATGTAAGCTCATTAATTCTAAACGCTGGCTGTAGGGTGGTAAATTTAGAGGATCCTGCCAATTCAATCTGCGAAGACAATAACGGAGAAAATTTCTTTGTACACCCTCCAGCCTACGAATATGAATCGAATAATAAGGAGACCAAATCTGACAAGCATATTCCAAAATAGGACGAACAAAAGTAATATATAAAATCTTTAAAATATATGGATCTTCAAATTCTCTGGATTGACGCTTAACAAATCCCAGCATTCTGGTTGCCCTATTGGTGATGTAGTCAATATGAGTATTGAAACTTAACCTAACATCCAGGAATAAACCAAGAACAAGTTTCTGATGAACTCTGGTAAGCTTTTCCGAACCCAAATCATAATCGGAACTGAGATTAGATCTTCTTCTTGAAAAAGTCAGGAAATCACACTTGCCAACATTCAAGTATAGGTTGTTATTGCAGCACCAAGTGTAAAAAACATTTAAATCTCTCTGCAATATAGAACAATCTGAATTATCTTTAATTGATCGGAAGATCTTTGTATCGTCTGCATAGATCGGAATATTTGATAATATTAAGCCAGGTAAATCGTTGATGAATAATGAGAAAAAAATGGGGCCTAAGTGACTTCCCTGCGGTACCCCACTATGAACCACGAAAGGATTTGACAAAACGTCACCGAACAAAACCTGATATTGACGATCAATAAAATAATCAAGTGTCCAGTCAATGAAATCCGAACCAAATCCGAGTTTTAGAAGCTTATGAATAAATGTATGATGGCATAACTTGTCAAACGCCTTCGAAAAATCCATGAAAACACAGTCCACTTGAACCCCCGCAAGAAAACCATCAATACAGAACGAACTGAACTCCAATAAATTCGTTGTTGTAGACCTACCACGAACAAAACCATGCTGACATGGAGATAGGATAGATTTCAAATGGAACTGAAGATCATCAGCAATTATCGATTCAAAAATTTTCGGAATTGTAGATAGTCAAGCTATGGGACGATAATTGGAGACTTCACTCTTGGATGCTTTTTTATGAAGTGGGATTATAAAATATGTTTTCCAAAATTTAGGAAAACACCGAGAATTAATTGATTTATTAAATAAATTGTACAAAAGCTCAACGAAAAAACTTGCACAAGATTTTAAAATAATGGGTGGAATGCCGTCTGGACCTGCGGCTGAGGAAGTATTTAAAGAATTGAGTGATTTGAGAATTTTTCCTTTGAAATATAGAAATTAATATTAGAAAGATGGTTGAAAGTTTGTATATGGTCCATAGGGCGAGAATGAGCAGAGCTAGCTACATTACTAGCAAAAGATTTTTTAAAAAAGTCAGCAAAAAAATTATAAATTATAAAGTTATCATTACTAGAAACTGATTCATGCGTGAGTGTTGAAGGATAAGATGATGATTTTCGTTTAAGGTTCACAAAATTCCAAAAACCCTTAGGGTTTGTCTTCAAGCCATTTTGCAGCTCAACCAAATAGCTGGAATAGTTATAAGCTGCCAACGATTCAAATTCATTCTTAAATGACAAATATTTTTGATATTCAACAGCACACTTCGAAAGGCAATACAATCTCCAAGCTTTGTTTTACGTAGAGATCTCAGTTCCGGCGAGTACCATGTTGGCGATTTGTTTTGAGATTTGTTTGAGCTGAAGAATTTGAAAGGTGTGAATCGCAAAATCCTTTCAAATATAAGGGAATAAAAATATTGAATAGACTCATCCATACTTAACTCAGACAAAAGACTCCAGTCCACACCACGAAGTGACTCATTGAGACCAGTAAAATTTGTTTTATTAAAATCAAAAGTGTAAATACTTTCTAATTGAACACTAGCCGAGTTAAAACCTGAGTCAAAACTGGCTATCAAAGAAGGATGATGGCTTTCTTCCGGTAATAACGGATCATTAGAACGGGAATAGGAAAATTAAATGAAAAAACTAAATCAAGTAGTTTATCACTATCATTTATGACAAAATTACATTGTTCAAAATTAAAACTAAGCAAATCATCAATGAAATTTGATTCCACCATAGAATTAGAATTTGGAAAGTAATTGAAATTATTATAAGGGTTTATTATGCCCCCAGAATTAAAATTTGTGTATTTAGGAATGGTCTCTGGAGTTTTATTTTTTTCAATTTGTTTATTTATTGTTTTATGTTTTTTTGTGTTAATTTGTTTGTCTTTTTGCGTATTATTATTAACTAATGACTTATTATTTATATCTTCATCAGTCATATGTAATCATATGTATATATTAAATAAAATAAATTAAAAATGTACAATTTAGTTAATTTTTATTCTTTTTATTTTTTTCAGAAAATTTGTACAAAATCAAAAAAGAAAAATAAAATAAAATTTTATATTAGTTATATATTATTGTAATTAGAAACTAAACTTAGAACATATAAAATTGTTAAAAATATCAGAAAAGAAAAAAACTTTTTGATAAAAATATCAAAAAAAAAACCGTTTTTGTTAAAAATATTAAAAAAAAAACCTTTTGTTAAAAATTAAAAAAAAAAATAAAAATAATAATAATAATAATAAATAACACATACTTAGACATTCACTCATACACACATCATAACACCACATAAACAATTTTTTTTTCTTCTTTATATTATGTGTACAGACTTCTTAAGTTGCATCGTGATATCTATGTCCTCGATGACCCAGCCAATAACTTTCTTTTTATATTTAACGGGATCTATAATTGCACTTTTCCTTCTTTTATTTTTACTTCTTGCTTTCTGTCAAATAAGAAATTACTGTATGTTTAGGCGAGTGTTGTTATTATCCGCTCTGACTCAAAATGTACAGTCTAGCCTTGCAATTATTCAAAATATATACAGACCTGTTTATGACCAAACTGAACTAAACATTTACCCATTATACGAAAAAAAGGTAGAAGATTACACGACAAAAATTTTAAACTATAGTGAAACTTACCCCATATTTGGCAAACCCCTCACATACTTAGACCCAGACATCAACTTAATCCACAATTACAAAGATCTTAGTCCCTCCAATCCTGACAGCTAATGTCACCACTATTCCAATTAATAATGACAAAATCAACCCCCTAAGTTTAGTCTCTCCAACATGGGCAACGGCAGTATGGTGCAAGGTGGTGCAACTGCACCACCTTTGTTTGATAAAAATGTTAAAATTTTGATAAAATTGTTAATTTTAACAAAAGGATTCAAAATTAAAACAAAATAATTTTTTTTATCCGAATTTTTATTAAATAATAATTGTAACCTTGAAATAACTTCGGTTACAAAATCTTCGTTATTCAAAGTTCTTTTTTTATGGAGACTCATCATACATAAGCCCGACAATCTGTGTTCGCACATAGTTGATCTTATCCAAGTCTTCACCCTTCTCAATGTGCTAAATGAGCGTTCCACCTGAGGAAATTTTTAATTTCGGGAGAAAAAAAAAGTTTAAAAAAAGGTGGGGAAAAATTTGAGGAAAATATTTTTTTCTGAGGAAAAATTTGAAGAAATTCATAAATATTGTGCTAACGTTGGCAGTCAACAATATTTAAAATTTCGGACTCGTAAATTTTTTTACCCTAATGATTTTAAGAAATTGATATCATTACGATATTCGTCTACGTACGTTGAATCAAAATCCATTGTTGAAACTATACTTTTTGATTTACAACATATAAGTACTGCATAAAATCTGAACCCATTAAAAATTTGAGGAAATCTTGCAAAACTAAGCTGTTTTTGAGGAAAAACTGCAGTGAGTAAACCGTTAAAGAATTTTTTTTTTCTAGTTTAGGGGCAAAAAAAAATTTTAGTACATAAAAATATAAAAAAAATAATTTGAGAAATTTTCTTAAAAAAATGTTTGTTTTGGGGAAATTTCTTAAAAATATGAGGAAATTTCATTTATTCCATCTAGCAGCCCTAGTGAGAGATAATCTTAAAAAGTTCTGAGCATCGCATCAGCATACTGAGATGAATTTTGATGTGAATTCAAAATATTGTTTTGCAACTGAAGCGGAAGAGCCAAGTAGTTGCACTTCTTTTAGTATTTTGGGAAAATGGGCAATCAACTTCAACAATTGCAACATTAATTTAGATTTGTTTAAAAATGACTTAGAGAATACTAGACACGAACAAAATTACTACGAAACACTTTTGAAAAATCAAACTGAAATAACAAACGAATTATTTCAAAACACGGAAAAAATAATAATTAGACTAATAGTACGTTCCATAAGTCTCGGGTACCCTCCACACAGGACAACACCTCAGTCCTGTGACAAATTTACTTTTGGAACGACAAAATCTGACAGCTAAGTCCGATGACAATTTCTGCAAAAAATTCGTTCCAAAATGCTACCCTACCACAAAACTTCTGCAAAGGGAAATTTTAAAATTTCCCATAACAACCTCAGTTCTAGGCGTGCTTTTTAGTGCATTTTTTTTTAGGACAATAACAAATAATAACAAAATGGGTATATTATTAGAAAAAAAATTATAAATAAAAAAATATTGAACCATATACTGACAAAAAATTTTATACAGGTTTTTTTTACACTTTGATTTTCAGTTTACATTTTACTATAGCTATTCTCACTTCCTTTATGATATTGCATAATGCCGAAAATTTCTCATGTATTTTGTTGGTTTTTTGGCACTTGTGTAATATTTGTAAACAACAAAATATTGGGAAAACAAATTACGGGTAAGTCTACGATGCCTACGGCGTGGATCTGATAATGGATTCTTGTAGAACTCGACGTAATAAGACGAAAAGATAAAATAAAAATTGGCGATATCTCGCTTAGTTTTCAAGATATCAAACATTTTATTCATTTAAATATAAATTCATAAAAACCAGTTTAAATTGTGATATCTCGAAAACTAAGCGAGATATCGCAAATTTTTATTTTATCTTTTCGTCTTATTACGTCGAGTTCTACAAGAATCCATTATCAGATAAAAATAAATTAAAAAACTTCGTAAAGGGAGAACGGCAACTTAAATTAGCATAATGTTAATAAGACATCAGCTGCTTGTAATTATTTGCATATACTTTAATATTTGTTCACCAAATGCATGTAACCAATTTCTAAAATTGAACTACTTTTTCATCGGTGAATCACTACTCAATAGGGAGTAAAAATTCATGTTGAAGTGCAAACTAACACATTCACTCAATTTTGGTCATGCATTTTAATAGTTTTTATGTGTTTAGCTTAAAAACATTAAAAAATAAAAAAGAATTTTAGCTATTTCATTAAATTTGTACTTCATTAAGCAAAATATAAGTAAATTATTAATAAATATACAAATTAATCTTCAAAATCTGAAAACAACAAATGTCAAATTTTTTGATGATGCGCATATAAAATTTGTTAAGGTATATGATTTTAAAATTAAAATGGTGGCAATACCCTGTGCATAGGACTTTGCAGAAGGTATTCCTAGGACTTTGCAGAAAAGGGAAATCTTGCGTGGAGGGTACCCGGACTTATGGAACGTACTATAAGTTACCAACAAGAACAATTAGAAAAACATCTCCATAATCAGTACCTATCAACTCAAAATACAATTCAAGTTAAAAAACTAATTGCCGACATCAAAACTTGGAAGTTAGATCAGAAAAGTTAGGTCAGAAACATTATTTTCTATACACAATGTATGTCTTTAGAATTATTACAATCCCTGAAACAATCCTTATATATCTACACCAATGGGTATGGAAGTGCAACGCAACACAAGATTGCGCTGAAATCCACAAATTTCTCAGTAGCAAAATAATCTACTGGAACGACTTTCTAGCCCATAACTTTAATCCCCATCCAACCCTTATGTATCATCAATCTACCCCTTTCTTTATATTTACAACCCCAACCGAAGTATAGTGTACACATTATTACTCCCCTCATTACAAATTAATGCTGGCTGTCACTACCTAGAAAAAACTCTTTCTCTGCGACAAATGTTATAAACAAAACTTCAAGTTCCTCACTTTGAACCTTAATAATACAAATAAACATATAGAACCTTATAGAAATATTTCAGTTTTAATCAATAATAGAGTTAGGAAAAATGTATATCTGAGCAAGGCAATGACGTTAGCCTAAAAATTAGGGATCAATGTTTAATCTTAAACTCGCAAGGACTACAAAGTACAGATGGTATATTCTGCCAAAAAATAGGAACAACTGAGTCAGACCAAATCCTAACTCAATATCATTCTCAGGACATTCCTATATTTTCGTTTCAAAACCATTCACTCGATATGCTGATTAATTACAGCATAAATGGAAAATTTAAATTTCTGCAAAATAATGTGACCTATCATAAGCTAGTCAGCTCCTTTACTAACAAAGCAACCCAATTAAGTGACCTTTCTCAAAACTTCAAACCTCACATCATAGCAGTACATAACACAAATATGTTTCTCAATTTGTTATTACTGACATCCTTCATTGTCACCCAAATATTGACCCTCAATTGGGAAAAGATAAAGAATAAAATAAGACCTAGACAAGTCTCCCACCAAACTTCAGACACAATACAATATTCCCAAAACAACACAAAAAAAGGCTAACTTCTAATTTTCCAAGGTAGAGAAGACAATATAGACAAAACAAAACTGTACAAAATTGATAGTCAAAGTGGAAATAACTACCTCCTCCAAAACAATGTCCTTATAATTCAGAACGAAAACAATAAGTCACTTCGACGATTTTTAGGAGTGACAAACTTCATTAAAGTGGATGCTTAAAAAAAACACACGAAGCAGTCATAGAACTGCCGACAGACGTTAATACTTAAAAGATTTAAACTATGAAATAACAGTGGCTACAAATGATGAGCTACTCAGTACAAGATGTAAATTAAAATAAAAAGTAACAATACAAAATCTTGCATTCAATAAAATTGATTTCTAATTTAATTTACATTTTGTACTGAGCAGCCCATCATTTGTAGCCACTGTCATTTCATAGTTTAAATCTTTTAGGCATTTTTTTTTTTTGTAAATTTGGAGCCAGGACGATCCTAACCGTAGCTCCCTACCCAAAATTTTTGGTCAGATAATCTTTATTTCACCGAAGCTACCTATTTTGAAAAATTTTTTTTTTGTAAATTTTGAGCAGGGACGACTCTAACCGTAGCTTCCTACCCAAAATTTTTGGTCAGGTAATCTTTATTTCACCAGAGCTACCTATTTTGAACAAAAATGTTTTTTGCATATTTTTGGTCAGATAATCTTTATTTGACCGAAGCTACCTATTTTAAAAAAAATTTTTTTTTGTAAATTTTGAGCCGGGAGGAACCTAACCGCAGCTAGTTACCCAAAACTTTTGGTCAGGTAATCTTTATTTCACCGAAGCTACCTATTTTGAAAAAAAAATTTGTTTGTAAATTTTGAGTCGGGACGACCCTAACCGTAGCTTCTTACCCAAAATTTTTGGTCAGATAATCTTTATTTCACCAGAGCTACCTATTTTGAACAAAAATGTTTTTTGCATATTTTTGGTCATATAATCTTTATTTCATCAGAGCTACCTATTTTGAAAAAAAACACACGAAGCAGTCATAGAACTGCCTACAGAAGTTTATACTGAAAGATTTAAACTATGATATAACAGTGGCTACAAATGATGGGCTGCTCAGTACAAAATGTAAATTAAAATAAAAATCATTCATTATTTGTAGCCATTGTTATTTCATAGTTTAAAGCTTTAAGTATAAACTTCTCTCGGCAGTTCTATGACTGTTTCGTGTGTTTTTTTCTTCTTAAGATTTCTGCAAAGTTTGAACCCAATCCCACCACGGGTACAATTTTTGCGAAACTACTCACCATCAGCAGCGCCACCTAGCGGCTCAAAATTTTACGCCATTTTTTTTTTTTTTTCTTTTTCTTAATATTTCTGCAAAGTTTGAACCCAATCACACCACGGGTACAATTTTTGCTAAACTACTCACCATCAGCAGCGCCACCTAGAGTCTCAAAATGTTGCGCCATTTTTTTTTTTTTCTTAATATTTCTGCAAAGTTTGAACCCAATCCCACCACGGGTACAATTTTTGCGAAACTACTCACCATCAGCAGCGCCACCTAGCGGCTCAAAATTTTGCTCCATTTTTGCGAAACTACTCACCATATTGTCCATATGATTTTGGGTTTCTTAAATATAATAAAAAAATAAGTATTCTTATTCTTATTTTCTGAAAAAAAAACTCACGCGTTTTCGAACTAGATTCGAAAATGGATTTTTACCCTCTACCAAAATAAAAAAAAATTCGAAGATACAACGCGGCTAAAGAAGTACAAACTTCAAAAAAAAATTAATTTTAAATAATTTGTTTACGAAAGATTTTTAAAAAATAATTTGAATTAAAATTTTTCGCGCTAAATTATTTTGTTTTTATAAATGACAAAAATGATTGTTAACTGCTTTTTGTTTTTGAGTATTGAAACGTCAAAAAACAATGTCGTTTTGAACTCGTATGAGTCTCCGAAAATAAATTTTTAGCCACTACAAAATAACTCAATTATATCATTCAACGCACCTAAAGAAGTATAAACTTCAACAAAAATTTTAGCTTACTATCTAATTTGTCAAATTTAAATTATCCTGTAGATGAAATTTTCATAACTATTTTTTATCTTTTCTAACTTTTGCATGGGGTACAAATTTTTGAAATAAAGCAATAATAATAACGCTATTCATTTCAATTTTACAGATGGAACAGTTAGGACATAAAACTTTCACTAAAGAGGACTGTGAAGAAATGTTAAGGATAGAACGCTTTTTGAAAGGACAACCATTTAGGGAACCAGAAATTCCCAAAATGATTGAGAAGCCAAAACTAGATCCGCGATTTCCTTCATCGGTACCGCGTGTACCCGATGAGGAGGGGCTAAATCCTCCCGCCACTCTAAAGGCGATATTCGAAGGAGTAGAAGTAGAGCCCACGCGGAAGTATTATAAGGTCAGGGTGAGGAATCAGAGTCCGATGTCGATCATGCAAGCCACTATCACCAGAAAAAAGGCTACACTAACGTGTAAGCAGACAGGGGCGGTAAAGAAAATACAGTTCGAGACAAACGTGGTTCAAATTCTTCCCGGTACCACCGAAAAACAGGTGAGTAATCCGAAAAAGAAGAGATATGATTAGCGGTAAGTTTTGAGACTCTTATCTTAGGACCGGCTTCGAGCCCTTTTTTCTTTCTTATTTTGCTTTCATCTCCTTTCTTTTTTTGAAACCTTCCGTTTTTCCTAGCTTCAATCAGCCACCTTCTATGCGCTCGATTGAACCTATTTTGTTACCGTGAAGGTTGCATTAGGGTTTAAAAATTGTCAATTAATTTTAATTCGTGCAAAAAGAAAAAAATATATATGCACTTGATAAAATTTTTAATACAAAAATGCATAATATTGACATTTTTAATTCTAATGCAATCTACACCGAAAACAAAAATTCTTTTGGCAATATAAAATTGTTTTTGTAAATTCTGATTTCAAAAACGTATATAAACGGTGCAATTTCGAAAGCAGTTTTATATCGTCAAAATTATTTGACTCGATACGTAAGTGCTTACCTATATGCCTGCATCTAACCAGCTTTGGTGGAGTGAATCACTCCCGAGCCAACCAGCTCCAGCTGTATTTTTCCTTCTTGCTGGAAGTGACCAGCCTGGGTTAAAGTGGTATCCACTGACCAAGACAGGCTACTCCAGCAATAAGTATCTCTTTTCTTCTTCTTTCTCTTTAGGTGCTGGAGCTACCCGCCGAAACCAGTGGAGTTTACTTCACTGGATTGGAAGCGAGTCTGTTTTGCAAACCGCTCCAATAGGCAACCTAACCCATCCTGTCCTGGTGGAGGATTCTTGAGCCTATCCAGAATCCGAAGCTTGTACTCGCTGTCCGCCACCTGGTCCTTTCTGTTTCTGGAGTGGATCTTCAAGTCAAAGCTCTGCCATGACTAGAGGATTCACTGTAGAGGTAGAAGATACCAAGATAGGATGTCGCGATGTCTCCGTGTCCGGGAGCGGTTACGAGCCAAAGCCACGGTGTAGCTCTGGGTCTCACCATGGACGTAGATGACTCTGGACGCATTGTGGCCGGAGAATCTGGTTCCTCCTGCTCCGGAGTGAATCTTGGAACCACGAGTTATGTTGGTTTTGGGATTTGCCTTCGACATGGATGACACCAGGTCACCTGGTGGTAATGCGTCTGGTCGCTCCCACTGTACGAGTGGATGCAAAACCAACTAATGGCTTGGTTTTGTAATTCATCGTGGAGTGGGTGAAACCCGACCGCATTGTGGAATGGCCCCGATTACTTGTGCTTGGTTCCAACCCATTCAAACGATTGCCCGGTTGGACCAAGACGAGAAAACACGTGATCAGGAACCACCACCGCATTGTGGACAGGCATATGTACTTATTGCATATATGTGTTCATATGTAACCATAGGCGCAAGCATCTGAATACTTGCCCATATGCACATATGTGTAGGAGAAATGGGGGGAGATTCGGACATTTTTTACATTGCCCACCAAAAATAAGCCTAAAATATTTTTAAAAATATTTTCAAATGATTTTCCAAATAATTCAATCTTTTAGCTTGTTTTATGCCGAATTTGAAGTGTCTAGATTAAAGTTTGGCTTTGCTGTAGCGATCCCAAAATTTTTTTGGCAAATGTCTGAATGTACCCAACGTTGGGGTAGTTTCAGACAGGGGTGGGGTAGATTCAGACACTTATTGAAATAGTTCTATACAATGGTAAAAATGTTGTATTTTGTATTGAATTTAAAAATTTTATTTTATTTTCAGTTACTTTAAACTCAAAGTACAATTTCTAAGTAGGTACATCAGTCAAAAAATTCAATTCGTATTGATAACAGAAATAAGATTTCATTCATTTAAATGATTCAGACTTTTTTCTTACATTTTTCAACATTGTTGAAGGTACTATACCTATGATTAAGTAAAAATATAACAAAATAAAATACCAAAACTCAAAAGGTATGATAATTCAAAAAAAAATACTATTACTGCTTTCCTTAAACCAAATGCGGCGAAATCTCTTCATAAAGATCGACCCAACTTGAAAATTGGAATGCAAGATCGACCTGAAATAATGATTTTTTCTTTTACAATTTTTGAATCCTAGGCAGCTATATTCAAACAATAGCTCTTAAACATGGATATTTTTCATGATGGACCAAAAACAAACATTACAAAAAATTTCTAATTTAGGCATGACTTCCACATTTGTATATCATTTATTTTCAGAAGCTCTTCATTTTATAAATATAAAATTTTTAAACAATAAATAACAGATAATAGATATTCTTTAACTTCCTCGTATTATTTTTTGAAATCGAAGTTAAAACCCCTTTGATAATTTTGATAGTCAAAAAATGTAGTATTTACATTCAAATTTTTATCATTATTTCTAAATATGAAGAGTTTTTCAATACTTTTGTTGACAACTACTGTGACTTCAGAAATAATAGTATCTCAGTTTTTTGCGGAAGATCAAGAATAATATTCAAACTAGTTGCTCATTTGCAAATGATGATCGACCGTAAAAGATCTGAAGATCGACCAGTCGATCGCTTCGACCCTTTGGCCTTATACTGTTTGTTTTTTTAAGACTTCTAAATCGCCTTTTTCATCTCATTTTTATTAATTGATTATTATTTTTATTATTATTATGTCTATTGGTTTTTCTTTTATAATTTCGAAGTATCTTGAATTCAGAAAAAAAAACTAATTATGTTGAAAAAGTGACACATGGGATAGTTTTGGACAAGTCCGAATGTACCCCATTTCGTCTGTCCGAAAGTGACAAAATTAAATTTTTAATATATTTATAAAAGAAAATTTAATTTCTCAATAAAAATAAAAAATAAATGTATAATTACTTTTTGTCAATTTTTTTTTTTTTCGAAGTGAATCACTGTTTAATAAATTTTAAAAAAGTTACTTTGACAAGACGAAAACATAAAATTCACCGCACATGTCAAACCATAAACCACAACTAATTCAAATTTTTTATGAAATGAGAAAATGAGCATCTGACAATATGTCTAAAATACCAAAATTAGATGCGACAAATATTTTGTGAGTTATAGGCCATGTCTGAATGTGTACACTGTCCGAATCTCCCCCCCTTTTCCCTACATACGAACATATATAATTATTAGATATTTTTTGTTCTAAACACCACTTTGTGTTTTTCTTTTCAATTTCAATTTCTAATTTTTCTTTACATTTATTTTTATGTAATTTTTTTCATGAAAAATTTTTTTTATGATATATCCACATTATTTGACTCGATAGATCCCTTGACAAAGTAATTGATGAAAAAAAAAACAAAAAGAATTCTAGAAAAATGTTAAACTAAACTTAAAACTAGAAACATTAAAAGTAATAAATATAAATAGATTTTATACAAAAATAAAAAAATAAAAAAAAAGGGAAAAGAATTATGTCTTAAAAATAATTCTTAAAAAACTAAATAAGACAAAAAGAATATTTTTTTTTTAAATATCGTTACAACCAGGATAGAATAGTGATAGCCACATATTATTTTTGTTAAATAAAATGTTTGTTATAATTACAAATATGAGTTATTTCTAAATAAATTCCCACAGGTCCTTAAATAAAAAGATATGCCGGTGTTAGTGCCGACTTTAGGTGGCAGAGGCCATGAGCCGAAGCTGAAACATTAATTTTTAACCTATATTTTCTCTGTAATTGAGGAGTTGGGGTTACAAAATATATATTCCTTTTCTGTAAGTAGAAAGGTAAAAATGGTGGTAATTAAGAGAAAATTACCAACTTTTCTACCTTCCCAAACCTTTGATTTTTTTTTTGACATCCGATAATATTTCTTATGAACCTCTGGTGTTCACTGTCACGAACCTACCCACTCGGCGAGCTTAGACCAGGCCATTGAAAATGGATGTCAGACAGTGCACTCGGCACCAGATAAAATTCGGCTGGTAGAGCACTTTCTTTTGCCTTTACCTTAGCCACTCACTTTTTATCAGTAAATTTTTATGATAAAATGCTCCTGAGTTCAGTTTGAACTCTCACTCTTAGTATTTTTAAACCACACCCCGTTGTCCTCAAATTCAAATCATAACAAATCGGGTATGATTAAAGTGACATTGTAACTTCTCCCCGATAGGTAAGACTGTATCCAGTTGATAAAATATTCAGGGAAGCCGTAACCTTTCATTTCACTCGGCAACACAAAATTCATCCATTTATTGGTAATTCAAAGCAGAAACAATTTTAAAATCACAATCATTATAGATGTACTAGCTGTACCCGGCTACACGTTGCTGTGGTTTTTCTGCTGCTCGGCGTTAGACAATTATAGAAGCTAGTTATTTTATAAATTTGCCCCCTAAAAAAAAAAGAGGCCAAATTTTTTGTTACGAAATTTGTGTGTTCAATCATTTTTATGTACCAAGTTTGAACGAAATCGGACAAACTTTTGAAGTCCGTCCCTAGGGGGGATCCCTGGGTAGGTGGTCCCTGGGAGTTTAACAAATTTTTTTTTTACGAAATTTGTTTGTAATCAGTTCCTCTTTTTACATACCAAATTTGAATCACATCGGACGAACTTTTGAAGTCCGCCCCCAGGGGAGCTCCCTGGGTAGGAGGTCTCTGAGTAGCAGGTCCCTGAGTAAGAGGTCTCTGGGTAGGAGGTCAACAAATTTTTTTGCTACGAAATTTGTGTGTAATCATTTCCTCATTTTACATTCCAAATTTGAATGAAATCGGACGCACTTTTGAAGTCCGCCCCCAGGAGAGGTCCCTGGGTAGGAGGCTAACAAACTTTTTGGTACGAAATTTGTGTGTAATCATTTCCTCTTTTTACATACCAAATTTGAATGAAATCGGACGAACTTTTGAAGTCCGCCCTTAAGGGTCTCTTGGTAGGAGGTCAACAAGTTTTTTGTTACGAAATTTGTGTGTAATCATTTCCTCTCTTTACGTACCAAATTTAAATAAAAACGGACGAAGTTTTGAACTCCGCCCCGGGGGAGGTCCCTGGGTAGGAAGCCAATCAAATTTTAAAATAGCCTATAACGACCCCCGACCAGAGACAAAGATATGGTGGAAGTTTTAAAACGATCGGTTGAGCGGTATAGGAGCCTATTCGGAACAGACAAAGAGACAAAAAGACAACTTCGCTTTTATATATTAGATAGATGTGCCCGAAGCCAGACCGAATCCACCTGATGCTTCATGGAAGGAAAAGAATGAAGAGGCCCTTAACACTATAAGTTTGATGGTTGATAAATCCTGGTATGTCCATTTGCGTGGTAAGTCGTCGGCGAAAGATGCCTGAGACGTTTTAAAACAACTTTTTGGTACGAAATTTGTGTGTAATCATTTCCTTTTTTTACATACCAAATTTGAATGAAATCGGACGAACTTTTGAAGTCCGCTCATGAGCTAGCGCCGCAAATCCCACTGACCAACCGCCCGCCCGCCGCCCTGCTGCCCCCTACCATGTGTGCTCACCTCACAAGATTACGCGGCCTTATTTCATTTATAAAAATGAAATAAGCCCTCCGAATAATTGTTTTTTTTGTCGCGGTCTTATTTCATTTTTCAAAACGAAATAAGGCCGCAAGGAATTTTTTGCGGTCTTATTTCATTTTTCAAAATGAAATAAAACCGCGAGGATTTTTTCGCGGCCTTATTTCATTTTGAAAAACGAAATAAGGCCGCGAAAAAATCTTCGCGGCCTTATTTCATTTTGCAAAATGAAATAAGACCGCAACAAAAAAACGTCGCGGCCTTATTTCCCGCGGCCTTATTTCCATCCCCCCCTCGAAAATAATGAGAACCGAAGCAGGTTTTTGAAAAATTTTAAAATTATTTGAATATAATTATAATGTTATAATTATTAATTTTAAAAGCTTGAAATAAAAAGAAAAATGAAGAAAATTACTTATAATTATTTTTTTTTTTTATCTTTTATTTTTTTGCAGTTCTCATCTCTGACGAGGATAAGGTTGGCACTGATCATTTTACACCTTTAAAAGTTCTTGGCGCTGGAGGTAAGTTTATATAATTTTTTTTTACAAAATTGAAAGAAAATAATATATAATTTTTTTTTTTAATTTTTAGCTTTTGGAAAAGTTTATTTAGTTCGCAAGAAAGGAGGAATTGATAATGGCGAATTATATGCAAAAGTATTAAAAAAAAGCAGCGAGTGCATGTGATAAAAAAACCGCTGAACACACCAAATCTGAAAGACAAGTAAATTGAATTTTAAAATATTTAAAAAAAAAAAAAAGTAGAAAGTTAGATAAGAAAAAATTTAAATAATTAAATTAATAAATATTTGTTGTAAAAATTAAAAAATTATAAAAAAAAATTTGTGTTTTAGGTTCTTGAAAAAATTGAAAAAATTCTATTCGTGGTAACTCTACATTATGCTTTTACAACCAATATATTTACAACCAAAATATTGTATACTTTTACATTAGGAAATTTTAAATAATAATATTAATTTCATTACATTATTGCTAAAATCAAAAAAAATATTTAAAATTGGACTCATTGAAGCTTTAACTAAACGCAATAGTTTTTAGCCACTATTTTTTCATTTAAATTTTCAAGAATTCAACATTGATAAAAAAAAAAAGGATTAATTAAACTAACAAATTTATTTTTTTGTAGATTATATTGGCGGAGGAGAACTTTATACTCATTATCGTTAAAAGAGTAGCAAAAGATTCAGCAAAAGTATATATTGCAGAGATTATAGTAGCTTTAGAACAACTTCATAAACTTGGTATAATCTACAGAGATGTGAAATCGGAAAATATTTTATTAGATTCCGACGGTCATATAGTAATTACTGATTTTGGTTTGTCAAAACAATTAGAAAATCCTGATGATCGCACAAAGAGTTATTGTGGGACTTTGGATTATATGGCACCAGGTAAGTTTTTATGATAATAATTTTATTTTTATTGAATTTCTGCCTAAAATTATTCCCTCACGGATAGTTACATCACTAAATAAATATTTTTAATTTCATATTTTAAATGATGAAATGCAAATAGCTTATTTTTATAAAATTTTTTTTTTTTTTGTAGAGCTCGTGAGAGAGTCTGGTCACGGTTATGCGGCTGATTAGTGGACTGTTGGTGTTTTAGCGTATGAATTGCTTACAGCCGGCGACATGCCATTCTCGTCAAATAATGGACGGATTAACGACAAGGCTATAGCCAGCAGAATTAACAGGGTTCCCCTTTCTCTGGAAAATCTGGAAAACCTGGAAAGTCAGGGAAAACGAAAACAGTAAGGGAAAGTCATGGAAAACAAGAGTGTTTTAAGGTAAATCAGGGCGTTTTAACCAAAATTGACAAATTTCTGGAAAATCGTCTTCTGAAATTTAAAAATAAAATTTATCATCGGTGCTGTAAAAAAATTTAAAGAAATGTAAAGTAAGCCATTCATCACTCTTACACATTTTTTTTATTATTACCTTTGGGTTTTTTTTTATTACGTGACAGTGTGATTAGTCATTTGCGATGACTTATTAGATTTTAATGACGTTTTACACGTGGTTTGAATTCAAAATAAAACGTAATTCGGACATTCGGAGTTTTTTTTTATTAAAAAAAGGTTTAATTTTTAATTAATTTGTTTGGGGAAAAAAAATAAAAAATTTTCGTAAAAAAATAAAAAAACAAGGCAAAACCAAGCCAAAAAGGAAGTGTGATAATAAATAATTTTATGAACATTGGATTCTGATTGAGGTAAATAATTAGAAAACATTTTGTATAGCCAATTTTTTTTCGTGCATGTTTGCTAGATAAATTAAATCCAAGATGCGGTTTTCCAGATTTTAAATCCAAAACGGATTTTGAAGGAAAGTACTCCTTTCGCTAATATGGCTCTTCACATTTATCACAAAACAGATTCTGAAGAAATAAGAGTGGGGCGGCAGGCGAGGGGTCGGTTCGGACTGGCGGCTGATCAGTCGGATTTGCAGGATCAGGAAAACATTCTTCTCAAAACTTTTACCAATCAAAAAATATAAAATAATATTCATTGAGTCTAAAAAAAATTTCTCTTGCTCTTCGACGAATTTTCAGCTTATAATACTAATAAAGTTAGTATTGCGATTTTTCTGACAAAATTTTAAAATATTTATGGGTGGTAAAAAAAATTGAAATTTAATGTAGGAAATCAATGTTCAAGTATCTAATAATTTCAATGTAATTAAATGTGATAAATTAAATGGATCAGAAAAAAATTGAATTCTGATAAAAACATAAATCTGGCACAGAAAGTATATGTACATATGTTTATGAAAAAGTCTGACGGACGCAAGATTTATTTAATATTCTATTAAGAGGACTTGGTACCAGTTTGGATTTTTTGTCCCAAAATTTTATTGAAAAGCCCTTTTAGATTATAAACACCCATAAAAAAATTTTTGTTAATTTTTGCACAATGACCAATAACTGTTTTAATTATACGGTTTAGTTAAGTAAATCAATACCAACACAATAGAATTATATTTTATTTTATTATATGTTTTTATTATTCAGTTTTAAAAATTTATTGTAAAAAATTGTTTTGAAAAGTTTTTTCGATTCTATGTATGTTTGTATGTTTTATTTTCTGAAACGCTCTGTGGTTTAAACGGTTTGACAGATTATAAAATTTGAAGTATAATTAGTTTCGTCTTGATTGACTGAGTGCTATAGCATAAATCTTTTGGGTAAGTGGCTAAGGTTAGCGTATACCCGGCACAATTTTAATTTTTTTGAACAAAATAAATAACTCCGGTAAAACGAAGATTACCTGAACAAACTTTTGAGTAGGGGCTATGGCTGGGGTTTCCCCGAGAAAAAAAAACTAAAAATTAAAAAAAAAAAAAGATTACTACAAAAACCCCCGACTGCGTCAAAAACTATCAACTCATAAACGAAAAACAAGGTCTATAATCTACAGAAATTGTGTAAGAGTAATATGTAAACGGTGCTGCATTATTGCAGGCAAGCAAAAAAAATATTTAAGTTTTAAAAACAAATTTTTGTGCAATGCTTCTTGTCCCGCCTGCAATTATCTACCGTTTACATATTGCTCAAAATTTCTATGATTATAGATCTTGTTTTTCATTTTAGAAATGAAGTTTTTGAGGCAGTTTTTAGAAAACTATTTAAAAAAAATTGGTGAAAAAAAAGTCATCAAAAGAAAAAAAGGGATCCGAATTCGAACTAGGACGGCCCATCTCGACTTTAAAGCAAATTTTTCAAATATTTGGAATCAGAAATAATTATTTTCTAACGAATGGCTTTAAAATTTTGAAATTCGAAAGACAGCTTCGAAGATTTATTAAAATTGGCTAATTATTTATCTAAGTATGCCTATCTATTAACACTAGCTATTTATTAATCTATGTATAATCATTTTGTATTTAATCTATTTTCTAATTTATTTTCTAATTTTCTAATCCATTTCATGTAATGCATGTGTTGTTTTTATGTTGTATGAACTTAATTCTTTCATTATGCTATCAAGATCCTGAATAAAACAAAAGCTTGTGGTTAAATAGGGAACTTTATCCTAATTTAACATGGGTAAAAGAAGTTGAAGATGATTTTTTTTTGCACAATTTCAGATGATTCGTATTAACTCGCTGAAATGCTTAAATATTCTAACCTTAATTATCTTTCAAAAAGTACTGCTGTCGGGTTATTACGAGTTACGATCGAACGTAAAATTTTTACGAAAATCCTATTCTCAAATTCTATTTTGATGAAATTCAACGAGAATGTATTAATATTCTCATGGAATTTATCAAAATAGAATTTAAGAATAGTATTTTCGTAAGAATTTTACGTTCGATCGTAGCTCATAATAACCCCCTAGTTAATTTTTCTTATTTATCAACAAAAAATTTGAAAAGAGGTTGGAAAATAATTTTTTTTTTATTTTAAAACATAAAATTTTTTTTTGAGATGTTAACATTTTTGTATGGGAAACTAAAAAATGCAAAACTGTTTTTCGAAAAATTAAATAAAAGAAAGAATTAATTTTTCATTTTAATAAATAATTATTAAATTTTAAAATTATTTACGAAAATTTGTTGGTGCGAATCATTTACGAGTATAAAGTGTAATACTTAAAATTCTATATAAAATTATTATATATTTTCCTCTTAACAGGAAAATCTTCACAAGCAGTGTGCAAAATTTGTGCAAAAATTATTTATCTAAGTAACATGGGAGAAACACGAAGAATTGATGAAAAATAGTAGATCCTCACTCAATTATTTTTTGCCAAATGAAAAAAAAATAGATGAAGTTTCATCGTCTGTAGTTGATCAATTAACGGATGAAGTACCGAAATCAACAAAACCACAACAACATTTTTTTAATAAAACAGAAATTGTAAAAGCAGAGATAGTATGGTGCCTTACTATTATAAAGAATAGATTTTCATTAAATTCTTGTGGAAATGTTGGTTCAATATTTAAAATGACATGACTTGAAATAATAAAACAGTGATTGATAGAAATTATATGAAGTATCTATTACCTATCTAAATTAAAATAAATATTATATATCAATACAAATCGCAGAAAAAATTTAATTTGCAGATCAACCTGAAAATTTTCCTTACTGAATGGTCACACACGTCACATGACTTTAAGGTCGTTTTCTATTTAAAGCAAAAACTAAAACTAAATGCTTTTTACACTAAAATGTCCTGTCACTCATGCATAACAAACCCATATTAACAAGCTTTTCGCATCAACTTTAGGAGAGTGTATTTTTATTGTAAAACATTGTAAAGTGACTCCAAATGTCACACACGTCACTATGGAATGGGCCAGCTACCATTTAGAGGAGCAGACGGCAAACCTGAAACAATTAAAGCCAATATTTTAAGCGGCAATTTTGATCAAAATGTATCCGGCTGGAGAAATGCTGATTCGCAAGTGAAAGAACTAATCAAAAAAATGCTACAAGTTGATTTTCGTAAAAGATGTAAAATTGAAGAAATATGTGAGAGTAATTGGGTTATGGGTCGATGTCCTACACCACCATATTGTTCCGCAAATAATGATGATGATGTCCAGATGGTGGAAGTTTTTGCATCAACCGAAGACGATTTTTTAGGTTTCGACCAAAAGGAAAGAACAAAAGAAAACTTATATCTCGAAACAATGAAAAAATTTTTAGTTCTAAGAAAAAAAAATTTAAAAAAATTTAAGAATAATAAACTGAATAAACGCAAAATATAATCAGATAAATTGGCCAATTTGTTTTAATTATTTATTTTTTAATTCTATTTATAGTTGAGATATAGTTGAGAGTTTTTCAAAATGAAATTAGCCCTCCCATTAATTTTTTTTTTGTCGCGGTCTTATTTCATTTTTCAAAACGAAATAAGGCCGCGAGGAATTTTTTTACCGTCTTATTTCATTTTTCAAAATGAAATAAGACCGCAACAAAAAACCTATCACGGCTTATTTTTTTTTTTTTTTTTTTTTATTTATTTCATAAAATTTTAATACATTTCATTGTAACAGTAAGTATAAATCATATTTCATTTTATAAAAGAAAGTAAAGAAAAATAGATATAATATAATATAATACAATATAATATATTACAGTACTTTGCATTAACCAATGTGTTTTATTTTTATTATTTTAATTTTATTTTCTTTTTTTTTTTTTTTTTTTTCAAAGTAACAAAAAATTATTTCATATTTACATTGCAATATATAGCAAAAAATAGGAAAGAAAAATTCATTATATATAGTAAATCGATGTTATACAAAAAAAAAACTAACTTATTTATAATAGGAATTCATAGTAATTGGTTTAAACCTAACCTACTTATAGTTTACAAATAAAAATATTCCAATTTTAAGTTCTGTTACTATAATAAATAATTGCTCCAGCACCATAGACGTATTATAGGGGCAGTAAGAAAAAAAGTTTAGCAAACTAACTGTTAGTTACCGCATATATCTAGTTGTAAAAATATTTGTATTTGTACGAATCAAATATATGAAAGGGAAAATTTAGGTAGTAAAGGAAAAAAAAAAGAAATGTACTTAAAATGAAGTAAGTACAAAATAAATAAGTAAAAATAAGAACGAGGTAAATGTAGTAGGAAACCTAATCCCAAACAAAATTATTTCAATATTTCAATCAGCACTACCAGCAATGATCCTCCAATATGTTCCATGCATGTATGATTAAGTATGAAGATCAGAGAATTATCCAAAAAATGATGTTATTAATATGATATAATTAAAGGAAGTCTATAAGCCTTTGTTCAATAATCCAAGCCTTAACTCTAGTTTTGAAAATATTAATATTTTGAGTTTCAGGTAAAGAATTAAAGGAAATGGGTGCAATGTGAGTTGTTCTTTGTCTAGCAAATTGACTATTTGTTCTTGATGGTTCCATTGTACCACTATTTCTAGTCTGACTAAAGTGCCGATACTTAAATTCAAAAGTATGGAAACCCATAGAATTTATATGTCTGTAGACTTGGATAACAGATTTATAAAACGAAATTCCTCGTATAGGTAAGTTATTAATGAAGTTTTTAGAGTAAAGATCAATAGAAGGAAATCGAGAAGGTAGACTGAAAACTGCCTTGATGGCCTTGTTTTGAAGACGTTGTAGTTTTTTAATTTCAGTTAGATTAGTGTTTGCCCAAGTAGATGTAGCATAAGATAGATGAGAGTGCACCAGTGCAAAGTATATATTTTTTTAAACATCGTGTTTAAGTGATTAGACAATTTCTTTAGAATTCCAACTCCTGGAGCTATTTTGTTCGCTATAAACTTAATTTGAGATTTCCACGCAAAATCGTTATCTATCCTAACACCCAAGAATTTTATACTAGTGCTTTCTCGTATGACATGCCCGTCAAGGTTAACTGAAATAGTTTCATTGTTAAAAAATCTTCTACGTTGGGGAGTGACAAATAAAATCAAATTAGTCTTCTCTACATTAAGTTCAAGCTTGTTTAGATTCATATATCTTTTAAACTTTTTATAGTCATTTTGAATGGAATCAGCAATATCTCTACTTGATCTAGAAGGAGAATAAAGTGATTAGTCATCAGCAAATAAATTGAGAATTACTGTTAATCCAATCTTTGGCAGGTCATTAATGAAAATTAGGAAAAACAAAGGACCCAGTACGCAACCCTGTGGAACACCGACTGTACTGGGTCTTAAGCTACTGTTTATGTCACTTCCCAAATGAACAAATTGGAATCTATTGGTTAGATTTCCCACGGCCTTATTTTACTGCGCCTTACGAAAACAATAAAAAAAAAAACAATTTTCGAGGGATTTCAAAGTGTGGCAAAATTATGAAAAAAAAAGGAGTAAAAAATCCGGGAATAAAAGGCACGCCATATTACCGGTAGATTCAGACCCATCAGAGCCTCTAACTCGCAATCCCAAAATAGTAAATGAACATGATAGAAATTTGGCTTCTTTTGGCATTTTGAAATCGCTGTTCAACCGTTCATAAGTTATGCGCTTTCAAATGAAGTGAAAATTTTATTTAAATATTTTAATAAGCGAAAATCAGTGTTCGAGACCGTAGAGAGCCTCTACCACACTGCTCCGATATCCTTGAATATCAAAACTTGTGCTGCGAATGAAATTGAATTGAAATTACGCTCCTTTTGGAATTTTGAAGAATTTTGAAATCGATTCAGGGGTTCATGAAATCTAGGGGATTCAAAGCGGAGGACAAGAGTTTATCAAAATTCCAAATCCCTGGGCTAATTGAAAGCTTCTAATACGCAAGCCCAAAACTGTCGAATATTCGCTAATCGCTGAATTGAAAATGGCTGAAATTCTGCTTCTGTTGGCATTCAAAGAATTCCAAAATCGCTGCAGCGGTTCGTAATTTTTTATATATACACATATGCGAAATTAACGATTCAGACCGTTGAGGGTAATCTAACTTCCGCGAGCTCTGGGTTACACTCCAGCAGCCTAAAAGTGCGAGCTCAAAAATAAATATAGTTTTTTACAAAGAACTGAAAAGTTCAGAGAAGAAGCAGCAGAAGAACAAGTACTAGGCATTTTATCTTAGAGCAACTCTTTAGTCCATCTACAAAAGAGAGAGATATCGAACGAAATTGAAATTTAGTGACCAGCAATACGACGACCCAGAAGGGCTGCTGGAATACCTACTAGAAGAGTGAAGAAGCCAAGGAATCAAAATTAGGTAGGTTTTGTTGACGCAGCAGTGGGATGGCTCGATGAGGGGGAGGAATTAAAAACGCCCATCGGGTGGTTGAACGGGCCAATAGTAGCTTTTGTCTGGCGCAAAACACGTGGGCCAGAATTTGGTTATCAAACTTCATAAATATTTGGACTTTGGATATGGCATTATCTACTTTATTAAAAATAAAATGATTAACATTATTCTTAAGTTATAAAATATTAAAAACAAAAACAATAATTAAAATTGATTAATACTAATGAGCTTGAGAAACAAAAAAAAAAAACATTAAAATACTGTATATTGTTTTTTTTATCGACACTTTTATATTATTTTTGATCCGTTAAACAATAATTTTTCGGCAATTATAAGTTGTATATGGCTCATTGATCTTAATTTGGAAGCAACTACGAAGCCAATGGCATCAAACTCATCAGCGTCATGCTTTTGTCTTCCGCTAACTTTTGTGATTTGTGGTGTATCATCAAGAAACTGTTGAATTGATGTCGAATTGAGAGGTGTTGAAGTTATAGATGTGTGTGTGGAATTCAAAAAAGCCTGCAATTGATCTCGACGAGATAAAGAAATGCTTTGAATTGATGCCGGATGTGGAGAATTTTGTTTCGTTTGTGAACTAGAATGTTGTTGATTAAATGTCATATGCTGAGTTTGTTGATGCGAATGATGAAATGTTTCGACAATTGCTTCATTTTGTTCCAAATCATGATACGTTGAAGTAATTTTTTGTACCTCTTCTTCAACGGACTCAATATTGGATCTTCTCTCTTGCTTTACTGACAATATGTCATTATTAGGGTTGTGATTTTTAGGTAATTACCTTTTTTTAGTCGTGCGTAATAACAGATTTTTATTAAAATATCTACACGTTTCGAAAAATTTGCTGTAATTTGAGCCCAATATGTTAACGACTTTTTCTACCTATTTCATGTTTTAGCGACTATTTCGACTTTTTTGACTTTTACTGACTTTTTTAAACATTTTTGACTTTTTTAGGAACTATTTTACCAATTTTGTTCTTACATTAAAGGCCGTCATAATAAAAAACATGGATTTTGCAATTCTGAAAAAAATTTCAAACATGATATCTGGCGGAAGAATGATATTTGCGAGCAATATAAAGTTCAGGAGATAATCTCCTTTAAGTATGCCCCTATTACTTCGACAGAAGTTGAAAAATCTTTTTCTATATATAAAAATCTTTTCAGATCTAACCGACAAAAATTTGAATTCGAAAATTTACGCAAGCATTTTGTAATTTGTTGCAATAAATCAATCAATAATTAATAAACTCGGTTTTACATTTTTATTTCAAAATCCATGTTCATTTTTTAAGTTTTTTGTGCAATGAAATTTATATTTTTTTAACTTTTAAATGAAATTGCTATATTAATATACTCGCACAATAAATAATATGAAAAACCAAAATTATTATCTTTTTTATCATTCGTAGATTTGAAATTTTTGTATCAAAATCTAAATTTCCGTAAATTTTTGTGAAATTTTTTTTAACTATTTTTTTGGCGACTTTTTTAGTGTCTTTTTTAGTGATTTTTTTTTGTTTTTTTATGAACTTTTTAAGTGTCTAAACAAGGTTTTTAAGGAACTAAAATTCACAAGCCTAGTCATTATTATCTGATATAATTTCACCATTGAATTGCTCGTCTTCATACATATCGATATTTGCTTCATTTTCAGATTCTGGTTGGAATTGCAAAGTATCCTAATTAATTTTAAAAATTTTGAAATCCTTTTTACTGTGTACTGTTTTAGCTGTCTGATTTATACTTTGATCAGCTATAAAGTTGTACCATAAACGAGATTCGTAATTAGAATCATACACTTTTTTTCTGTATTCTCGACGATATTTAGTCATATCACCTTCAATAATTTCAGATAATTTCAGAATTTCCAAAAAATTTAGACATTTTTTTTTTATTTATTTTTTTATTTTAATTAAAAATTTTTAAAGTTTTAAATCCTACCCAAGATCAATACAGACTCTGGATTGATCTTGATCCTACATAATTAGTTCTTTCTTTTTCAAAATTTTCAATATTTATAGTTTCGCTTTCTTTCTTTCTTTCTTTCTCTTTTCGTTCTACAAGTATCAATTTTCGTTAAGTTAAGTATGATAGAGACGAGTTGAATGTTTATTCAACTGAATAGCCAACTTTTAATTTGGATTGGCGCAGCGTTCAAGAGTGGCGAGTTATGAGCACTCAACGTTGTGGTACAACTAAATTAAACTCAAAATGAAAAACTTCTTTATTTTAAATATTTATTTTTATTGTTTTTATTATCCGAACTCCGTATTTATATATTTGTTTGTTTAAATTTTTATATTTTAATTAATTTCTTTTGTTTTGTGATCTTTTTAAAATCTCATATGAAAAACACAATTTAAATCTTTTTCAAAATTTCCGTTTTGGAGTCCAATTCGGCAAAAAAAAAAAAAAAACATAAATAATACAAAAAAAAATTAATATTAAGTTTGCAATTAAATAATGCCCCCTCCCCCCAGAAATGGGGTACATAAAGTCAACTTTTTTAAGAAAATCAACAAAAAAAAAAAACAGAAAACCAGAATACAAAAATTTGGTTTGATAAATCGCTGGCTTTGAAATTTTGTTTAAAGTTCAGTTTCTGAGGACTGAGTTTCTGAACCCACAGTAAGCAGTGACTATCAGCAGAGAGTTACTTAGATTTTGAAAAGTTTTAAGTTTTCCGTTTCAGAGGGATTCATCGGAGAAAACAAAACTGAATTGTGGACTATTAAAGTGTGTATGAGAGAGGTTTCCACTCATCGGCTTCTTTTGATATGGAAATTTGAGAAAATGGGTTCTAAAATGATCATTGAGCAGTAAAGACGTGTTGCGGTGAATTAATTAAATCTTTCTTAAAAATTAACAAAGAAATTAAATTTTAATTGTTATTTGCTATAATTTTTACTTACTATAATTTTGTGTTTGAGGAGAAAAAGAAATATATACAAATATATGTACAATTAAAGGCAATAATTGACATAATACAAAGAATAATTTATTGCGCTTTCAAAAAAAAAAAAAAAAATTTTCTCTACCTTTTGATATCTTCTGATTTTTGGAAATTAAATAATAATCATCATTACTAAAATTGATAATTTGGGAAGTTATGGATTCGAAGAAGTGCAAATTATGTAACAAAAGGCTATTAGGAAATGATTCTAACAATGAGGTCCAATGTCTACTATGTAAGGAGTTTTACCATGTGACCTGCCAACCACACTTTTCTGATACATGCGACTAAGACAATATTCTGAACTTAGATCTCATTATTGATAATCAGATCGATTTAAAATTGGAACCAGTAAGAAATGATATCGAAGAACTGAAAGTAAAGAACACTAATTTGGAATCAAATATGGTCGTGGCGGTTGAGGATTGGAAGCATAGAGTGGAGTGCCTGGCTAGGCGCAATGATATAATTTTTTATGGTATCCCTAAAAGCACGATAACTTCTACTTCAAACATAATGAAAAATGTTGCCAAAATATTGGAAATAGAGCTCTCAGATTCTAAAATATCGATTTGCTTTTGGATTGGAAAAACCAAACCAGCTTTAATTTGTAAATTTACATCTACGAATAAAAGAGATGAGTTTGTATTTAAGTATTTTTCAAAAATTGCTCTTCTAACCTTGAATAAAATCTGTCCTCATATTGATATTGAGTCACCTATTTTCTTGAATGAAAACTATCCAGCCAAAATTGCCAAGCTTAGACAAAAATTGCACGAGATGAAGAAAAAACATTTAATTTTATCATACAGCTCTAATTTCCATAAAATACTAATTAAGGCGAATAATGGGAAAATATTTCAAATCACAAGCCAAGATGAATTTGAATCAAAGCAGCTAAAAACATCCCATTGATTGCGATCAGAAGAATTCGAATACTAATGACATACTAGAAAATTTAAAGTCCGGTCAATAACAACAGCTCAAAACCAACGAAAAGCAAACCTTTATCAAGTATAAATAGGGAACGTGAAACTACTAATACACGTCAGCAATCAAGAGCTACTAAGAAAGCATTGTGAAGGGATTTAATGAAATGGATTTAGTATTTGATAATTGAAATTTATAAGTTTAAAATTATTAATTAAGTTTCATTGTATTTTTTATAAATTTGAAAGGGAGAAAGGGGAAAAAGAAGACAGAGAAGAGAAGAAAATTATAAGTTTGAACTAGCAATAATTTGTTTTTCTTTTTCCAATTTTTCTCTTTTTTTTTTTTTATTTTTTTTTTTTTCAATTTTTAATTTTTTTTAATTTTTTTCGTTTTTGCTTTTTGTTTTTGAATAAATTCAATAAAACATAAATTTTTTCTTTTAGACTTTTTTTTGCTGAGGATTATTTGAATGAAATAATATTTTTTTTTTTTGAATAAATTCACAAAATTTAGAATATGCATGCGTGGAATTGGAAGAATGAATTTATACATTACGCTTATTTAATATTGTGATTATGTGGTGAGTAAGTTTTCGCCTGTTCTTTTTTTCAATTTTTGGGCAGCATATTTGTCTTAGAAATAATTTTCGTCTTATAGGTATATATTGTAATTAATAAATTGAACCAATTATGAGTTTAAGCTAAAAAAGATAATTTGATTTAAATTAGGAAATGCTAGATTTACATTTAAAATTTTTAGTTATTACTGTAGAATTAGTTAAATTTTTGTTTGATTTGCACATAGCTTCGTTCTCGTCACTTCATATTGAAATGATTTATTTAGATGTTGACAAATAATATGAATAGTGTATCGGCAGATGACAATTCTGTTTTATCTGTTAATTTATTAAAGGGTAATAATATAATTAATCTGAGACACATTAATGCTCAGAGTATAAATCCGAAATATCAAAATCCAAAATTAGATATTCTTAAAATGATATCCAAAGATAAATATCTTGATATAATAGGAATTTCGGAAACTTGGTTTCACTCATCTATTTCAAATCCATCTGTATCATTACCTGGCTATAATATATTCAGATGTGATAGAGCTGTTGGCCGCGGTGGTGGTGTTGCTCTTTACATATCCGACTCTTTTGAAGCAGCTGAACTTTGCAAATCGACTGAGGTAGCTCAGCAGTTAGGAATTGAGTACTTGTTTGTTAAGGTTAGTCTAAGATCTGAACATCTCACTGTCGGAGTAGTATATCTACCACATGGTGATTTTTCGAAAATTGAAGAAACTCTAAATAACATAGTTGTTCAACATGATAAGATAATAATAATGGGTGATTTCAATACAAATCTTCTAAAGAATGAAGTTAGGGATGCTTGTGACAGAATCCTGGAACCTATACATCTTAAAATACTTCATAATAACAGTCCAACTCACTTCGACATTTTTCAAAACTCATCATCTATACTTGATTTTTTTATTAGCAGTATAGCAGAAAAATGTACTTTATGCAATCAATTCGGGGTACCAGGAATATCAAAACATGCGTTGATTTTTTCATCATTCACAATAGATCCCGTACGAAAAGGTTGTAAAATTATTACTTACCGTGATTATTCATCTGTAGACATAGATAGTCTTTCAAATGATGCTAGAAATATGGATTTTTCTGCTTTCTATGCTTCTCCTAATATTGATTCCAAATTAGATATTTTTAACTCAAAATTGTAAACACTTTTCAATAATCATATTAGTTTGAAAAACTTTTTGAAAACTTCTAATTCCAATGCTTGGTATTCTTTTAAGGTTAAAGAGGCAACCGAAATGAAGAAACTTGCTTTTCCTGCTTATTGTAATTCTCGTTCTATTGCAAACTGGAAAATTTACACTAAATACAGAAATAAATGGAAAAGTATTATTAGAAAAGCTAAAATACAATATGGAAAGCGACATCTTGGTGAACAGCTACCAGATAAAGTATTGTGGAAAAGAGTTCGGGAAATGGGTGTCACTGACACCAATGAAATAAATTTTGAAGCCAACATCAGTGCAACAGAGCTCAATAATCATTTTGCTTCAATCCAGAGTGAGTCCTGCTTCTGCTGTTTGTTCTCGAATTGACGAATTTATTCCTCCAAGAAACTCGACTTTTTCTTTTTCTAATGTTACGAATGAGTGTGTTATTAGAGCTGTGAAGGAAGTTGAATCCAATGCTTTTGGAATGGATGACATCCCAATAAAATTTTTAAAACTGGTATTACCCCACATTGTTGAAATAATCTGCTCACTCATTAATTGCATTATTGAACAAAAAGATTTTCCTAGATTATGGAAGCAGAGTAAAATTCAGCCAATTCCTAAAGTTAGTAAATCTTCGTGTGTAACCCAGTTTAGACCAATTAGTATTCTTCCAGCTTTGTCAAAAGTGTTCGAAAAAATAATGAAAAAACAAATGATGGGTTATCTTACTAAAAATGAGTTCATTTCACCATATCAATCTGGATACCGTAAACATCATAGTACTACTACAGCAACTCTTCACCTTACTGAAAATATGAGGAAAAATATAGATAATAAAATGGCTAATATCCTTTTACTATTAGATTTCAGCAAAGCATTCGATACAATTAGTCATACATTATTACTACTTAAATTAAAAACTGTCTTTTTTTTTCTTCTGATTCTTGTGATCTCATTTTTTCATATTTGACTGGTAGGAGCCAAACAGTTTTCTTTTGGAATGAAGTATCTAATACTGTAAGCTTGAGTTCCGGAGTTCCGCAAGGATCTTACTGGGACCTTTATTATTTATATTATATACTAACGATCTTCCATAAACACCGAAATTCTCAGAAATCCATATTTTTGCAGACGATGTTCAACTCCTCAAAGCATTTCCAGTTGATAACCCAATACCTTACTTTCAGCAATTGCAAGATGATTTAAATCTTATTCTACTTTGGGCAACTGAAAATTTTCTTAAAATAAATGCTGTTAAAACTCAAGCGATTATAATATATAGTGTTATTTGTAGTTCAATCTGTCCTCATATTCTTATTGATGGAAAGATTATACCATATTCTCAATCAGTAAAAAGTTTGGGTTTTATTATTGATGAGACCTTATCATAGGATAAAAATTTATCATCTATAATAAGCAGAGTAAATTTTAGATTAAGAAGTTTGTATACAGCTAACCAATTTATTCCTCAATTCTTAAGGAAGAAATTATGGTTTGGACACTAATAATGCCAATTTTTATCTATGGAGTGGAAATTTATTCTAGTGGTAGTGTTTCATCCTTAAATCACATAAAACTATGCATCAACAGAGCTGTGAGATTTGTTTATTCTTTAAAACGTTATAGTAGAGTAAGTGATAAGACAAAACTTTTTCTAGGAGTAACTTTTGAACATTTTATTTCTATAAGAGTATTAATATTACTTTTCAAAATAATCACTTTTTCTTCTCCTGCTTATCTATATAGATCTGTAACATATTTACGAACTGGAAGAAACTTGGTATTATTTATATCTTATCATCGGTCAAATTATATGCAGCAATCGTTTTTTATTAGAGCAGCTAGACTGTATAATAATGTCCCTTTAATTATAAAACAGAGTATTTCCGTAGAAGTTTTTAAACGTAAGTTTTACAAGCATTTCTCAGATTAAATATTAAAAATCATTATTAAATTGAAAATTATAATTATTATTTTTTATTTTTTATTATATATATATACTATTTATACAATATACATATTATTACTCTGTTGATCATGAAATCGTTATCTGTTGATATAATTGTTTTAAATTGATAAATATTAAATTTATCTTTTTAACTTTTAATAAGTGTCGATAAGCGTCGTTGTGTGCATAAATAACATTAATTTCATTAATACATGTTAGGTTTAAAATAATATAACTTAGTTGTTCTTTGATTTATTTTATTATTGTAAAATCTTAACAATTTTGTACTTAGCAATCTTTTTGGGCTACTATAGCCATTCGATTGTAAATAATTGAAATAAATAAAATAAATTGCTCTTCTTCGGACAATTCCAAGATTTTTTGAATTTTCGATAATTCTGGTGTGCTGCCCGTGCCTTGTTTCTCTAAATGACCATTCTGCGAAATAATTGAAGACGATGATTTCGAAGAGCCCGGCTCACTGCTGCTGCTTGTTATTGTTGAGCTTGCTGTTGCTAAATTATTATGTACTTTAGTCTAAAGAAGAAATTCGAAATTAAAACAGTTCAAAAATATAAATATATAGAAATTTGCAGAATTGTAAAAGAGAAATTTTAAATTTCCCATAACAATTAAAAATTCTGGGTCTACTTTTTAGTGAGCTTAATTTTTGAATTGTATGGAAAAAAAAATAAACAATAATAAAATTTTTTTTTTTTTTATTTGATTAAAAATTTGAATTTAAAAACACAAAGCAGGTCAAAGTCCTAAATAAAAAGTGAAAAAAAGGTTAGCAAAATATTCAACAAAATTTTAAGTACCAAAATTTTATTTGAAGTTACATTTTTAAAATATTTAAAAGAATTTGAAAAAATGGGTCAAAAATATATTAAGAAAAAAAATCGTAATCGGCACCACAAATTTTGTGGTACCGAATTATTATATTATTGTACTTTAGGACACTACACTCCCTATATGATTCTATAAGTCTATGCTCTGTATTGTACTACTGTATAACAATATTATATGTATAACAATATAGAGTAGATAATAAAGATCAGTCTGGTTTTAGTTGTCATAAATTGAACACGTCTTTTAATGAAGCAGTTACATTACATGGCGACCGTGACCAAGAAGAAAAATAAGATTTAATAAATTAAATTAAAAAAAAAAAACCAGAAATAAATACAAGAAAAATTGAAGTTTAATTGAATTATTAAAATATAATAAAATCAAAAAAAAAAAAACTGCTAACGGGAACCAATATGCAGTCACGTTAATTTGTGATCTAACAAAATACTTAATCCTAGTACCAATTCCTAATAAAGAAGCTGAGACAGTAGCTAGGGCAATTTTTGAACACTTCATATTAAAATATGGCCCTATGCAAACTATCTTAACAGACAAAGGAACAGAATACGTTAATCAAATTTCAAAGTAGTTATATAAACTTTTAAAAATCGATCACTTGACATTCACATCATATCACCACGAGACTATTGGCTCGGTTGAGAGAAACCACCGAGTTCTCAACGAATACCTTAGATCCTATATAAACGAAAGCCGCGATAACTGGGATGAATATTCAAAATACTTTACCTATTGTTACAACACCACCCCTCACACTAGTTTTCAATTTAAATATACACCATTTGAATTAGTTTTTGCCAAAACTCCAACAACACCTGAATTCATGTTAACTAATAACATAGACCCCTTATATAATTTCGATGATTATGCATTAGAAGTCAAATACATTTTACATAAAACACATAAATTAGCACAAACTTTTTTAGAAATTGCAAAACAAAAGAATAAAATAATATATGCTACAAATGTAAATCTCAATAACTTTAAAATAAACGATCAAGTGTTGTTACGAAAAGAAAATAGAAATAAGCTAGACCCAATTTATAGTGGTCCTTATGTAATAAAAAAATTAGAAAATGCGAATGCATTAATATTTGATAACATTAATAATTCTGAAAAACTTGTTCATAAAAATAGATTAATTAAATATAACAAATAATATAAATTAAAAAAAAAAAAAAACAAAATTTTAAATTACAATTTTATTAAATTTAAAATCTTGAATTAAAACCTAGAAAAATAAAAATTGTATAAAATTAGAAAATGCATGAATTAAAAGTTAGGAACAATTAAAATTTTATAAAATTAGTAGGTATGAATTAAAATTTTATTTAATTGGAAAAAGCATTAACTAAAATTCAGATTAAACTAAAACTTAAGTAATTAAATTAATTAAATTTTGGAATAGAAACATGGATGTTTAAATTAAAAGTCAATTTGTAAATAAATATTCTAAAATAAATGACTGAATGAATTTGTAAAAAGGGAGGTAGCTATTTTAGGCCTATGGCTGCCCTATAAGAACCGAATCAAATTCATCCACTCATTTAAATGTTAATACAAATCAAATTAAATAAAATTGTAAATACAAATTAAAATGAAATACAAATGTAAATACAAATTGTAGATTGGTATAAATGTAAACCAATCTTATTAAGAAGGGTGATGTACTGTAGGACACTACACTCCCTATATGATTCTATAAGTCTATGCTCTGTATTGTACTACTGTATAACAATATTATATGTATAACAATATAGAGTAGATAATAAAGATCAGTCTGGTTTTAGTGGTCATAAATTAAACACGTCTTTTAATGAAGCAGTTACATTACATTATATATAAAAATTAATTAATTAAATATTAAAATTAAATTTTTCCAGAAAACAATGATAATGATATGGCGGGAAACTATGAATTAATTGTTACTGATTTTTCCGGTTGGTTTTTATTATTTGTTTTAAGTTTTAAAATTAGTTTTTTTATTAATTTTTAAAATTGATTTCGTAATCGGTACCACAAATTTTGTGTTTACCGAATTATTATATTATTTAAATTAAATTTCTCCAGAAAACAACACGGAGAGAAAAGATTGCTAATATCATATAAAATGTGAATAAATCATGCAAAAAAAGGACTTGTTTTTGACCCGTTCGCCTTTTTTCTCGAATCGTGTATTTTTTTTGCATAATGTTTAGAACTTTTTCATGCACATAACAATCAACTTTACTTCATGAAAAACATATTGTTTGCGTGAATGAAGAAATATAAGACGTTGTAATGTGCGAGTTTTTTGATAATTCGTGTAAAATAAACACGAATCAAGAAACGCATGACCTTAAAAAATACATTTTTAATTTCAATAGCTTAGCCTATAGGTAGAGATGTCGGTTTGCAATGCTGAGGACCCAGGTTCGAATCTTGAAGAGGACAACAATGATTCGAAAAAAAAAATTTTTTATATTTCTTATTATTTTTTATACTTTATTTTATTTTTTTTTATTTATTTTTTTTTTAATTTTTTTTTATTTTTATTTTTTTTTATTTATAAATTTTTTTTTTATAATTTTTATTTATTTTATTTATATTTATTTATTAAATTTAATTTTATTAAAAATTTATAATTGATTTATTTGATTTTTCTCACGTCCTCTTCGGGATTCGAACCTTGTTCTTTTGCAATCCAAACGTTCTACTCTACCACTAGGCTAAGCAATTGAAATTTAAAATTAGTGCAAAATAGAAAATATAAATTATACACTGACTACAATATCTTTCTTAAGATTAAAAAAATTTCATTAAATCAAGAAATAATGTATTAAACTAATGGAAAACTGTAACCATAGAATATGAAAAAATTATCATCAAATAAGAAATGTATTCGCAAAGAATCATGCTTTTAATTTTCATGTTTCATGTTAAAAAAAAAAATACACAAACCAAGGAAAAAAATTCTTAAACTGTGCTAGAATCACATCAAGTAAATATTTACTTAAATTAAGAAATATTTACATAAATGAAGAAATAATTACTTGATTAATGAAAATAAGCCCATTAAATCAAGCAAAATAAGTTTATTTGAATCATGGAAAAAGCCATAAATAACAGACGAGAAATAATTGCAAAATTTAAGCAAGTATTTAACATATCAAGTGAATTCGCTTTAAATTATGAAAATTCGGTTTTTTTCTTAAATTTTAGTGATTATGAAAGTGTGTTGCACGATTCTAGAAAATTTTTTCCCTCAGTGAATGAGAATGGATATGGCGAGAAACTACGAAATAATTATTCCTGATTTTTCCAGTTAGTTTCCATTATTTGTTTTAAGTTTAAAAATTATTTTTTTTTATTAATTTTTAAAATTAATTTTTTTATTATTTTAGATAAGACCGTAATAGAAGCAACAACAGCTTCCGATGCTGACGAAGATCTTGCGTTTTCCAATTCCAAGAAAGCAAAATGGACACACTGCGTAATAAAAAATTCACTAGATGAATATAAAATGAATTTTAGCAGATTCAAAGATTCAACAACTAGTGATGCAGAAATATGGGCTGACATTTCAATTTCTTTGGAGAAAAATAATTTTAAATATACCTCCGATCAATGTCGGAAGAAGTTTGCTTCCTTAAAGTATAAATATACGCGCGTTAAAGATCACAACAAGAAAACTGGGAACGATCCAGCTTATTTTAAGTATGAGGACAAGTTTGATGAAATATTTCTAAAAGAACATTCTGTGTTTCCTTTGTCCATAGCAGAATCAAGTTCTTTTAATTTTCCTTCGACTTCATCAGCATCATTGTTTTTAAATGAGACAGATAAAGAGGAAGGAACCGAAAAGGTACCTAAAAAAATGAAAAGATATTCTAACACTGAACTTGTTCTTCAAGAGGTAAGAAGAGCTACCGAAAACAATATCCTAGATAGAGAAGAACAAGCTGAGCGGTTTAAGCAAAATATGGAGATTTTCAAAACCACAATGGAAAATTAATCGAAAAATTATAATTTTTATTATTCTATCTATTATTATTTTTATTTGGGTAGGTAATTACTTATAAGGAATAATTCTATCAGATTAGTTATTTTCATACACATTTTTATTTTGTATTTTTAATTCAAATATTTAAAAAACAAAATGTATTAAATAACTAATCGGAACTATAATCCTTAAATCGATAAAATTTTAAATAATTTTTTATTAGTAGGTAGTAATTTAACCTGAAAGTAATTATATTTATATTTGCACAGGAAACTAATGAAATATGTCTCCTGGTATCAAGCTTTGGACTCATCAGAGTGATTGATCATTTACAATTAAATTGCGTTACATCCCATTTATTATTAAAAAGTTTTTTTTGTTAGTTTATTCATTACATTTAATGCTGGCAGTAAATATTTTTAAAATAGTAAGTTTTGTCAATGGCTTAATCAAAGAATAATATAATGTACACAGGCGAATAAGTTCATACAACTTTTTTGTATGAAAAATTATTAAAACAATTTAATGTATAAAAAATAATTTTAAAAATTAATAATTCAAAAAAACTGAATTTCAAATTCGTCTATAAACATTATATTTTTCTGTGGTTCAATGAAATTAATTTTTGTGATATAATAATAAAAAAATGTTTTGATATTTTAAAAAATAAATTTTATTTGAATTAAATAATATTTTTAATTTGTTTTTTAACATTAAGATTTAAATTTCAACATAGAATTTCGAACGAACTCTCCTTCCAATACACTAGCCTCTTCATCATTTTTTTCAAAGATTGATTCGGAATTACTTTGATTAGCTTGACGCATTCCATATTGCAAGTATTCTTCGTTAAAATCATCGGGATGCATCAAACATATATTATGGAGAAAAGTGCAAACGAATTTTCCACCACATTTCGTGTTCCCGAATGTATTAAATTGTTTTTGTTTTTCATTCAGCTTCCATTTTATTAGCGGATACGCTTTATCACCAAGAATCACTGAATTATTGGGAAAATATGTTTCCGGATCCGCTGAAACTTTTTCATAAAATAATGATTTTTTGAAAACTCTGCTATCATGCACTTAGCTCGGATACCCAGCGGAACAATCTAAAAAGCGCATTTCCGAATCACAAATAGCCTGTAATGTTATTTAATGAAATTTATTTCTATTTCGGTACCAAATTGCTTGATCTGATGGTGGGCTTATTGGTACATAAGTACCATCTACAGCTCCAAGCACATTGTTGAAAGGCGATTTTTGTTGAAATTTATAATAATTTTAATAATTTTAAAAATATTGGTTGATCAGGGTTGATTTTGAGAATCCGAAATTTTTCTCCAACTGATCTAAAATTAAATAAAAATTTAAATGTTAGTTCAATGAGAAGTAATTTTTTTTGTTTTTAACTACCTGTAAGAATCTGGAGTCGCCAATAATATTTTATTTTTATTTATTTCAGTTTAGATCAAACTTTTACAGAAAATAATTTCAATTTAACAATTCAAAATTACAATTAAAATTACAAAACAATAATTTATGTACAATTTAAATTTAAAACTATTCAATATAATATAATATAAAATTTACAAGTTAAAATTTACAATCTAGTTACTAGAAAAAAGTTTTAGTTTTAGTGTTTCTTTTGATACAGAAAAATCAATTAAATGTTTATATTTGTTTCCTGTCAAGAGCATTCGATTGATTGGTTCGTTTTGTCCCTAGTTCGTTCTGTGGAATTTAAGAGTAAAAAGGTCAGGAGAACGGAGGCGGATATCGCTGCGAAATACGATTCGCTGAAAAATAAAGGGAGAGATAATATTTTCATTGATAATTTGAGTTATGAAAATTACATCTGACACTTCGCGTCTTTTTTTTAGGGGAACTAAATTGATTAATTTTAGTCTGTTTTCGTAAGGTGATAAAATTAAAGGATTTGACCACGGGAGGTGGCGAAGGGCGAATCGTAAGAATTTTTTTTGAATAGATTCAATGCGATCAATATGCACATTATAGTGAGGTGACCAAACTTGACTAGCATATTCAATATTGGGGCGGACAATTGTAGTGTATAGAATTTTAAGAATGAAAGGATCGTTGAATTCACGCGAAAATCTTTTGACAAAGCCAAGTATGGAATTGGTCTTACTTATAATATTGTCGTAGTGGAGTTTAAAAGTTAGTTTTTCTTCATAAAGTACACCCAGGTCTTTGAAAGTGGTTACTTTACTAATTACGTTATTATTGAAAGAATATGATGGGGCTTTGCTTACGAGTGTAAGACATGAAGGCACACTTACTGATATTGAGAGACAGGTTATTAGATTGGCACCAAGTATAGAAGCGATCTAAATCTCCTTGGAGGAGGATTGCATCTTCAACTGATGTGATTTTTTTTTAAATTTTAATATCGTCCGCGTAGATTTGAAGCTCACTATTTCGTATTATTGAAATGACGTCATTTATGGAAATAATAAATAGAAGGGGACCGAAATGACTACCTTGAGGAACTCCTGAATTGGCTTCATAAGCTGAAGATATAGAAGATCTAAAAATTACATTATAAGTGCGATCCTTGAGATAAGAGCCAACCCAATTAACGAAGTAAGTAGGGAATTTCAACTTATTTAACTTGAACAGAATTACATTATGAGGTAGCAGGTCAAAAGCTTTGCAGAGGTCGGTGTAAATGACATCAGTTTGAAATCCCGATTCAATAGATTCGACAAGAATAGAAGTTGTTTCAAGAAGATTAGTGATGGTTGATTTCTTTTTCATAAAACCATGCTGATTGGGAATGAGAATGTTTTTACAAGGGTCATAAATTGAGTTATAAATCAAAAGTTCAAAGAGTTTAGGTATAGCAGAAAGGTTAGCAATGGGACGGTAGTTTTCAACATCTTGTTTGGAACCCTTCTTGTGAATAGAAGGGAAAGTACAAGACGAAAGGGAAAAATTGAAAAGAGAGGATAGGGGTGAGGCCAGAGATTCTGCGCAATTTTTTAAAATTGCTTCAGGTACGCCATCTGGGCCCGGGGTGAAGTTATTGCGAAGTTTTTCCAACTGTAGTTCCACTTCATCAATGTCGAAATATATGTTTAAGGGCAAAGGGACAACGGGATCGTTAATATGGGAGAAATGTTCATCAGAAATGAGAAAGGCTGGGTTACTATATGGAGCTGAAAAATGAGCCTTGAAAAATTCCGAAATGATTTGGATTCATTACTCTTACGTCCGTTGAATTCAAGAAATGTTGGGAATTTGTCGCATTTTCTTTTACTATTTACAAATCTCCAAAAATATTTAGGGTCAGTTTTAATTTTATTTGACGTTTCATATAAATAGTAGTTATATTTTTGCTCAGAAAGGGTCTTAAATTCTTCGAATAAACTTACAAAGGCTAAATGGTCGCATCTACTTCTAGATTTCAAGTAAGTTCGCCAAGCCTTTTTTTTTATTATTTCTGAGAGCTTTTAAGTGAGAATTGAGTCAGCTAGGACTAGAATCCGATTTTTTGTCAATGGTAATTAGGATAAATTGTAATTAAAAGCTTCATAAACAATGCTGTAAAAACTACTTATATGTAGTAAGGTCGATGTCTACATTTTCAAACAATGTAGAAAAGTCGTAAGAAAGAAAGAATTGATATAAACCTACGAAGTCAGCTTTGCTAAAATTGTAGCAATACAAACTAGCAGCGTCAGGTTCTATAGGACAGTCAAGGTGCATAGTAAAGCAGATAGGTGGGTGATAAGGATCAATATTTACAAGAGTTGAGACACAGTCAAAGAGAAGGGTATTATTCCAATCAGAAGAAAAGATCAGGTCAAGTTGTTTTAGAAGGGAGTTTTTTACTTTAGAAATTTGCTGGAGAGAATGACTATTGATGCAACATAGGAATAGCATATCAATCTCATGCGAAAGTTTCACAGGAACGAGATATGCTTCTTCGTCATGTTGCGTCCACTTTAAATGAGGTAAGTCGAAGTCTCCACACAAAATAAACTCATCAGAAGGATTTAGTTGTGGAATGATAAAATCAATTGCGCTTAAAACTCCAGAATAAATATCAATATGGGAATTCGGTGAAATGTAAGCGCAAAACACATAAATGTTTTTTAAAGCGAATTCAATTTTGACACAAATTATTTCAAGGGAGTTAAAATTAGGGATGGATATTTCAGAAGAATGGAAGGAATTTTTTATAGCAATCAAAACTCCTCCTCCTTCGGGTGTATTTTTAGGGAGGGTACTCATATTTAGATATCTATCTCTTCTGAAAGTGGCGTAGCTATTACCAAAAAGTTCAAGGTTATTTATCGAAGAATGTAACCATGTCTCCGTCAGAGCATATACGTCAAAATCAAGGTTCACCGAATTAAGATAAACGTATTTGGTCTTAGTGCGTAGTCCTCTAACGTTTTGGTAATAGAAGGAGAAATTAGACCGAGGGGGTAAGGGAGAAGGAGATTTAGTATTAATAGTTATAATTTGTCTTTGATGCATGTAAGGAACGAAAAAACTTGTCATGGTTCTCCCGTACCCTTTGAAGAAAAACTGTACGGTTTGATGAGATGTGGGAAGCGTAAGATTTTAACTCTGAAGCAACATCTTTGGAACTTAGGCCATAGGCCTCATGAAATCGGTCGTATATTTGGCGCAACCTGGAAGCGTCGGGCGGAAGACCCTCTTGTTGAATGAGGATTCTGAGGTGTGTATTAGTCATTCCATCAATACAGACTGAGTCATCCTTATCATGGAGATAGGCCAAATAAAGTCTAAAATTGCGTAGCAAATGAGTGTCCCTTAAACGACCAAGGATATACCTGCTATTTTCGTCGTAGGTGCTTTTTGTTAGCTGAACAATAGGGGGAAAAACCGGATCAAAGAGAGAGGGATGAGGATTACAAGGAAGTGCCTTATGTGAGCTAAAAGGAGGTGAAAAAGGAGGTATGGGAAATTCATAAGACACAGCGGAAGTAAGACATTCAAAAGGGGGTGGATATTGTGAAGGTAAAAAGGTTTTGGGGGTTAAGATTTGTAGGAAGAATATAACTGCAAGTAATTGGTTATTTAAATCATGTTGAGGTCGTCCCATGCTATAAAATCTATATTATTTGACAGTTTAGCAAGTAAAAACTCATAAGACTTTCTTGTTAAGCGAAATGCTTGCTGGAACTCAATGTTGCTTTAATTTCCAACCACTCTTTCAATATAACCTTCCTGTCTTATGGGTTTGTTCTTTGCTAAGACTGCCGCTGGTAAAATATTTGAATTTTCTAAATTATTATCCGAATCTTCTAATTCATTCTGAAATTTTTATTAATTATTTGGATTTTCATCTATTACCTGGTTTGGTTTCAATATTTACCTCCAAAAATAAAATCAAAGCAATGTTAATATCCATTATATATCTTGATGTTAATGAGACTGCAATGTCAATTATTTTGTTTTTTTTTGATTTGTTGATTTATTTTAAATATTAAAAAAGTTGTTTTATTTTTTAAAATTTCAAATTTATTATTTATTTTCACGAAAATATTTTTTCAATACAATTTTTAACAAAAACCATAAACTTGATAGGTTTAGGTATACACATCAAAAAAAAATTTTATAAATCTTTCTCACCTCACTTGTTCCATTGTATATAGGCCGTGTCAGGTGCTCTGATACAATTTTTTTTTCAAAGAATAGTCAAATTTATTTATATTGAAATGCATGTAAAGATAAAAAAATATTTTCAATAATTCCGGTATTAAAATGTTCAGAAAATAATTAAACTATAAAGGAAGTGAGAATTGTTAATAATTGGTCTTCACCATAAAAGAATTTGAAATACTGAATTTTATTTCCTACATACATATGTTCATTTGAAATTCACAACAAAATAAATAAGATTTCAAATTATTTTATGGTGAAGCTCTAATAATTTTTAAGTAAAAGTATTGAGCTGTTATAATTTGTGTAAAAGTATAAAAATACACGAAAACTATAGAGAATAATATATTTTACATTTTAAGATGCTGGTATAAAATTTATAAAGTATTTGGTTTTAACTAACTTTACAGACTTACAAAAATAAAAATGTCAAAACGATTCATTTTTTTAATCGTTTGCAGAAAAGGGATATTGAATTTTGTTAAATAGTGGCAGTAATGGAACGGGCTCTAAGTTTTACTTAATTAAATTTCCCACGAATATACCTGTCAAATAAAAAAAAAAAAATATTTCCAAAAATAAATAAATATTTTTTTTTTATTTTGGGTTTAAATTTAGTTGAAATTATACAAATTAATTTTTAAAAAAATGCAAAAAATTATTGCTAATAAAAATATGAAGGTAAGTATCGGTAAAAAAAAAAAGAAGTGTCCAAATTTGACATAGAAAACAAAATTTGATTTTGTAGTGCCTCCTTATTAAATAAACTATTGTTTTAAGTAAATACTCACCGTTGTGAGTTATCATAGTATTAGTATTGTAGGTTAATATATAAGATAAGCTAAATGATCAGAGTTAGTTTAGATAGAGTAAGAATTCAAATTGTTAAGTATACTTAACGTCAATAAATAAATAATTAATTAATAAATAAATAAATAATTAAATTAATTAATTTTGAATGGCGACCGTTAATTTTGAATGGCGACCGTGACAGCCGGGGAAAAAAAAATAATAAATTTTAATTTTCCCGGTAAAAGTTAAAAAAAAATATAAAAGAATTTATTTTATAAAATTGTTTTTTTTGTAATTTTTATTCAATTTTAATCCAAAATAAACTAATAATTTCTTTTTTACTATAAATATTATAAATATATATATTTAATAAAAAAAAGAACTTCTTCTCAAATAGAAAAAACAATAAAAGGCTTAATTTTAATTTTGTTTTGCGAAACAAAAACACTGGTTTCCAAAAATTAATCGAATTATTTTTTGCAAAAAAAAAATAAATAAAAAAAGAATTTTTATAATTTAATTAATGTTCGTAAGAGATATAAAATCAATTAAATAAATAAAAGAAAATGATAAATTTGAAAAAAAATGAATTTAATTATTTCTATTATTATAATTTTATTAAATTTTGTTTCCTGTACCATTAAAAAAAATAAGTGAAAATTATATTGTAGAATTTATTCAAAAAATATAATTACATTAATTTGAAATCATGAAAATTATTTCATTTGAAATCATGAAAAAAAAATACTTACCAACCTATAAAATAAAAAGAAATTTTTCAATTGTAGTGCATACAGTACACTCTGTATCTATTTCCCCTTATTTTTACGATATTTAAAATTGAAACAATTATAAATTAAAAATGGTATGATCTTTATTTTTTTTTGATACCTTTTCAATTTCTAGTAAATAAGAAATCAATAGAAATTATAGAAATTATGAAATTTGAATTATATAAAAGAATGTATAAAAAACTTATATAAAATTAATAAAATTTCAGTCTTATCAGAATCGTCAATTAATTCAGACATCCTCTTTGGGTTCTTTTTATAGAACCATTCGTTGTCTTAAATTCAAGACAAAAATTCTTTTTGAGTTCATTTATTTCATGAACTGTATTTTGTTTTCTCTAGGAGAAAAATACATATCAACAATAAAAAGACACCACATGGCGATCCTGCCAAATTAAATAAAAAATTAAACACCTAAAAATAAAATAATTTTTTTTACATCAATGAATACAACAAAATTGACCGAATTAGAGGAATTTTGTAGAGCAAATTCGGACGCAGGACCTAAACCAAGGGTGATAATTGAAAGCTCAGAAAAACCAAAAAAAACAATAATTAGTTTAGAGCAATATAGAAATAGGGTCAAAATATTGCCCCCATCACCAAAAAAAAAAGAAATAAAAAAAAAAGGTGCCGGCAAACACAAACAAATAAACAAACAAATAGCAAACCTATTTCGACTGAGAGATTTACCAACCGCTTCCAGTCAATATAAAGCTCAGCTCAGCAAAAAAATTGAAGAACTGCGTCAAGCCCGTGTAAATCTAAAACCCAGGAAATAATATTTCAAATAACAAAAAAAAATAAATAATGACAAAAAAATATATACCTGCATGTGTTTTTTTTTTATACATCATTCAAAACAAAAATTAAATTGTACAAAAAAAAATTTGAAATACGAAACACATAAATATTTTAAAATTATTATAAAAATAGAATCAAAAAAAAAATATGAGATTAAACTATGTTATGAGATTAAACTATGCAAAAATATAAGTAGTTAATTAATTAGTTAATTGTCAAAAAAAAAAGAGCATTTTTTAAAAAATAAATGAATTTAAAATAAAAAAAAAAAAAAATGTATTCAGAAATGATTCGCAAATAAAATTTTCTCTTATTGTAAATTTGCATTACACTTTTATTTTATTTCCAATTATGCAAAATGAATTAATCAAAACGATTAAAAGCCTTGAAAATTTATTTAAAAATTTAAAAAAAACACCGGAGAGAATTTACTCACCCCAAAATTTAGAATATAAAATCGAAACTTTTAAAACACTTAAAGAATTTTTCCTTCAAAATATCGACTTACTTACAGATAAAAATTTAGCAATTTCTTTAACAAACGAATTTGACATTTTACAAAAAAAAACTAGTTTTATTTTAAACAAAAAAAAATTAGGTACAGAAACAAAATATCTTTGCCATATAATACTTGAGGAGTTAATTTATAATTTAGACATGGCTGAATTCGACGCACATAAATGTGCAAAATTTTTGACTACCTTTGACAAAGATGATCATGAAAAGTTCATCAACCAGGTTCAATATTACCATGACACCTTATCTGCGGTGGGTAAGACTGCCTGTGTGCAATTTATTACAAAAACTCAATTACCAAAAGATGTCAGGTTTAAATTTGCTACTTTACCTGATATTAACAATCTGGAAGATTTAAAGCAAAACCTTAACGCTATTTTTAAACCAAAAAAATCCCCGCTTACTCTCCAATGCGAACTAGGTAAAAGTGAACAAGGTTCACAAACAGTACAAAACTTTTCCCTAAAATTAGAAAAAATAATATCTGAACTAAATGACATACAAATAAATGAAATTGGTGAAAATCATAAACCAACAATAATTAAAATTAATGAACAATTAGTGCTCAACTCGTTCCAAAATGGTTTAAATGAACCGATGAGAACTGCTGTTCTCGCCGCTTCACCAAGAACCTTAATAGATGCCGTTCGCATTGCATCCAATGTAGAAATAAAACCATACAATGCACAAGTTATGACCTTTAATTCAGCTAATAAAAAAAAAGGAGGATTTCAAAATAAAAATTTTAATAATATTCGTAATAATAACAATAATAATTTTCGCAACAATAATTTTAGTAACAAAAATAACCGTCATTACCATCATTCACGCAATAACAACAACAATAATAGAAATAATACTAACAATTTCAACAATAATAGTTATAATCATAATAACCGCAACAATAATAATCCTAACAATAATCATAACAATTTGCGACAAAACCCTACTAATAATAATAATCGTCGATTTGGTACTAACAATAATAACAATCAAAATAATTACCGTCGAAATCAAAATTTTAGAATTAATCATGTGCAAAATCAGGGAAACGAGGAAGATGTCCCCAACGAGCAAATTCGGCAGTTGAGGGACACGAACCAATATTAAATGAAAATAAAATTTTCGTTTTTAACAAATACTTAACAAATTATGTAACATTGTCGACAAGTACAACTACCGGCCCAAAAACCTTTCTAATTGACACAGGTGCCGATATTTCAATCATAAAATCAAACATTTTAGATAAAAATTTAAAATTAAATAATATTAAATGCAAAATATCTGATGTAACAAACGAAGAAATTTTTTCCCTTGGAACAATTTACGCCAACCTTTTTCTTGAAAATGATTATATTGAACAAGAATTTCATGTTGTCACAAAATCTTTTCCTATACTCACTGACGGAATTCTTGGGCGCGACTTTTTAGTAAATAACCATTGCAATATTGATTATCAAACTTTTGCCATTTCAATTTTTAATAAAGATAACATGACAGTCCTGCCACTTATGACAAACTTACCAAAATTCGCTGAAATTAAAATACCCCCTAGAACACAGATAATACAATCATTTAATATCAAATTAAATGAAGATAGTGCTGTTTTGAACGAAAATATTGCAGAGGACGTTTTTATAGCTAATTGTATCATACCTTCCAAAGGTGTTGCACACATAAAAATTTTAAATGCAAGCGAAAATGAAATAGTTTTAAAAAATCTTCAACTTAGAACAGAACCAATTTCAAATTATCACATATTAAATATTAGAACCAATTATAATGTTGATCTGAAAAGAATACAGCGTCTAAAAAAGGAATTAAAAATCGACATTCTTGATACAAAAGCAAAAAGGGATATATTAAAAATTTGTGAAAATTTTTGTGATGTTTTTCATTTAGAAGGTGACAATCTAACAGTCAACAATTTTTATAAACAGCATATCGCGTTAACAGACAAAAATCCTGTTTATATAAAAAACTACAGGCTTCCCCATTCTCAAATAAATGAAATTGAAGATCAAGTTAAAAACCTTCTAGATCAAGGTATTGTTGAACCATCCATAAGCCCTTATAATTCTCCATTACTTATAGTGCCAAAAAAAAATACATCTAATGAAAAAAACTGGCGTTTAGTTGTTGATTACAGACAGCTTAATAAAAAAATTGTTGACGACAAATTCCCGCTAACCAGATTAGAAGATATATTAGACATCTTAGGCCGTTCAAAATGGTTTTCTACCTTAGACTTAGCCAGTTCGTTCCATCAAATTGCTTTAGATACCACTTCAAAACCTTTGACCGCCTTCTCAACTTCCAAAGGCCACTGGCAATTTAAAAGTTTGCCGTTTGGATTAAAAATTAGTACAAACAGCTTTCAAAGAATGCTTTCGATCGCATTAGCAGATTTAGGTTCAGAAGCATTTTTGTATGTTGATGATATTATAATATTTGGCTGTAGTCTTAAACATCATAACAACAATCTAATTAAAACATTTGAAAATTTGCGAAAATATAATCTAAAACTTAATCCCAAAAAATGTTCGTTTTTGCAATCCCAAGTAACATATTTAGGACATCTCATAACTAAAGATGGCGTAAAAACCGACCCAAAAAAATTTGAGGTAATAAAAAATTACCCAACTCCTAAAAATGTGGACGATATCCGCAAATTTACAGCTTTTTGTAATTATTATCGACGTTTTATACCTAATTTTGCTCAAATCGCTAAGCCTCTCAACTCACTTTTAAAGAAAAATACTCCTTTTGTTTGGAATAAAGAATGTCAAAATGCCTTTTTACAAATGAAGAATAAGTTAATGAACCCACCAATTTTACAGTATCCAGATTTGACAAAACCATTTCTTATTACAACAGATGCTTCAAATACGGCGCTAGGTGCTGTTTTAAGCCAAGGTGAAATTGGTAAAGACTTGCCAATCGCATATGCCAGTAGAACTCCTACAAAACATGAAATAAATAAGTCTATAGTAGAAAAAGAGCTATTAGGCATACATTGGGCCATAAATTTTTTCAGACCATACATATGTGGCAGAAAATTCATCGCTATCACTGACCATAGAGCTTTAGTGAGTTTATTCTCACACAAGAATCCGTCTTCAAAGTTAACAAGATGCGATTAGATTTGTCAGATTATAACTTTGACATTGTGTACAAACAAGGAAAAATGAACACAAATGCTGATGCACTTTCTAGAATAAATTTAGATTCCGATATGTTAAAAGCTATGATACCTACTACAAAAATTAACGTGATTACTAGGTCCAAAACTCGCAATATCCTACGAAATAATGCTGTATCAAAAACCTCGCAAAATGAGCCTGATCAACTCTATTGCTGGGAACCAACATCAATTTCGCAAATAAAAAATTTGAAAACATTAAAATTTTCAACAAATCCCGGAAACATATACACATTTAATAATAACGCGCGTAATAAAAACTATAAACTAAAAAACTTATCGTATAACAACGTAATAATACACAACAAAATTATAGAAATTGAGCTTAGCAAAAATCTGGATTACAACTTAGGTAATATTCTGGAGACGCTAACTCAGAAATTAACAAAGCTTCAAATATATAAAATTGCAATTGCAAATAATGACCTTATTTTTAATCATTTCAATATAAATGAATTTAAACATGCGCATAACAATATACAACAAATATTTAAAAATAAACTAGTTATTCTCATTTATAAACCTCCAATTCGAATTGAAAATGAAGCTGACAAAATTAAAATTGTAGAACAATTTCATAATTCACCTTATGCTGGTGGACATTCCGGCGTAAAAAGAACAATAAATAAAATAAAACAGCGTTATATTTGGAAAAACTTAAATAAACAAGTTAAGAATTATATTAACTCTTGTCTTAAATGTGCACAAAATAAACAAATACGACATACTAAAGAAAAAATGGTAATAACAAAGACACCAAATCAAAGCTTCGAAATAATTAGCATAGATACAGTGGGTCCTCTAGTACCAAGCAAAAACTTCAGATATATTCTAACCCTTCAGTGTGAGTTAACAAAATTCATTGAAGCGACCCCCCTACCAGATAAAAAAGCAAACACAATCGCGAAAGCTCTGGTTGAAAACTTTATTTTTAAATACGGCTCGTTTAAAATACTAAAATCAGACTTAGGTACTGAACTTGTTAATGAAATAATGAAAGAAACATGTAAAATTTTTGACATAACTCATATGACATCAACTCCTTTTCATCATGAAACCTTGGGTTCAATAGAAAGAACGCATCGTGTTTTAAATGAGTACTTACTATCTTTCACGAATAATTCAGATTGGGACGAATGGATTCCCTATTACGTTTTTTCTTACAATATAACACCTCATACAGACACAGGACTAAGTCCACACGAACTAATTTTTGGTAGACTATGTTCTTTACCTACAGACATGACAAACGAAAATAAACCAGCTATATATAATTTAGATAAATATTCTACTGAACTTCGTTATAGATTACAACAAGCACAACAAAACGCAAAGAAATTGCTAGATATTGCAAAACTTAAACGTAAACAATATTTTGACAGAAATGCGAATCCAATAAATCTCAAAACTAGTGACTCAGTTTGGCTTAAAGCAGGCAACAGAAAAAAGGCTGACCCTCCATATAAGGGCCCTTTCACAATCATATCAACAAATTCTGTTAATTCGAAAATAAAAATTGGAAATGAAATAAAAGAGATTCATAATAATAGGCTTAAATATTGCAAATCCTAAAAGATAAAATGTTATAATTAAATATAAAAAAAAAAAAAAAAAATTTTTAACAAAAATCAAATTTTAGTTAATAAAACCTAATGTACAATATTTTTATAATTATATATGCATATCGTACCGTCCTAGGAATATGTTGGTAAGTCGAGTTTCTGACTTTATGCGGGAGTAAGATTTTTGGATTAAGATTTATTAGTTACACCTTGTGTCAATTTTTTAACTATTTATCTCTAAAAATACGCCTCTGAGAGCCTTTCAAAGAGTTATCAATTTTCAACATTTGAAAAAATTTCCAAGCAAGAACTTGAAAAGTCGAAATACCACCTTTTTGTACGGATGTTTCATAAATAATTTAGTCGTAACTCTAGTTACAAACATAATGCAGGGAGTGTTTGTTTTTTATCAGGTTGTAAGTTTAGTTATAAATATTTTTACTTTTTTAATCATAAATTTAAGGGTTGTAAGTAACAGTTACCAACTTTTTGACCGAAATAAAAATGAAACCCTAGGTATGTAAGTTCACTTGCAAACTTATTTTATGGAAACTTCGTCACAATTACAAAAGTTGCAAAATACTTAGTTTTTATAAATTTTTATTGAATTTGTGTTATTTTGGCGGGATAATGTGAAATTTTCTGTACGGACTAAAAGCTTAATAAAGTATGCTTTACTTTAATCTTCATTTGTGAAAAAATATACGATTGGTAATACCTTGAAATCAGATGATTGATGTAAAAATTGATAAATTAAAAAAAATATTATAATAATAACTGATAAAAAATTTTAAATAAAAGCAAAATGTTATCTAGAGGAAAAATTTTACTAAATTTGGCAATTAAAAAAGGTAAGTTAAGTATAATTTCAAAACAGAAAATATTAAATTTATTTTGTACGTTCACAGTAGATGACAAAACCAATGCATCAGGAATCGCTTCAAAGGACGAAATGAATAATGATCTTAATCCCGGTTAGTAAACTACTCAAATTTATCAACCAAATAGTTGAATTAATTTAAATATTTTGCATAGGAACAAATGAATGTCAGTTAGAAATTCAAAATTCTTTTAATGAATCATCACCAGAACCCTTTTTTACTGACAATGAGTCCAATTTCGAGCCTGCTAGTAATGAATCAGAAACATCCGAATCTGCATCTTACTATGATACTGATGTTCGAACTAATTTAAAGAGGAAACCTTCAAAAAATACAACTATTCGTAATAATTGCGATTCAATACCATCACAAAATCGCAGTGTTGAATTAAACAGCCCATCATTTAGTCCAATAACACCAAAATGTAGACAAAAATCTTTTAAAAAAAATGTGGGTAAAAAACGAAAAAGTGTTCCTAATGAGTGGGTAAGAAATTTAATTAAACAGAAATGTAATTCAGGACAACAATATACCAATTCAAAAGGTAAAATAATATCAAAAAGAGTAATGAAACCATCCTGTGGTAAATGTAGAAAAAAATGCTCTGATTTTATTTCGGAAGAGGCAAGAAAATCATTATTTGACAGGTTCTGGAAAATTGGCTGCAAAAAAGAACAATGGAATTTTATCTCTAAATATACCGAAATTGTAGGAAAGAAAAGTACAAAGGTGGGGCCCCTTAAGCGAAGTCGTTCTTGTGTTCGGAAATATTTTATTCCCTCCTTGAATAATCAAGAAGAAAAAAGAGAGGTTTGTTCTACGATGTTCCTAAATACATATAGCATTAGTTGGAAATGGATAGATACAGCTACTTCTAAGTGCAGTATGGGGTCTGGTATTTTGTCTCCCGATAAACGGGGAAAGTACAAAAGACCCATCGATTTACATTCACTATCTATAAAAAGTAGTGTTAGGAATCATATACGATCATTTCCAAAAGTTGAGTCTCATTATTTGAGAAAAAAGACCACAAAATTGTATTTAAGTGACGAAGGACTGAATATTTCGAAAATGTACAGATTATATTTAGAACAAAATACCGATAGGGAAAATGTGGCCACATTGCGACAATACGGTGACATCTTTAATTCAGATTTCAACACCTGCTTTTTCAAACCAAAAATTGATCAGTGTTATGAATGTTACTCGTACGAAAACTATAACGATGACGAGAAAATAGAACACATTGAAATTTATAAAAAACACCTAGATGCAAAAGAACTAGCACGAAGTGTAAAGCAAAACGATAAAGAGGATGCTATTAAATCCGAAGGTAAACAAATAACTTCATGCTTCGATTTCCAAAAAATACTTACAACTCCCAATAGCGACGTTAATGCACTCTATTACAAAAGAAAGTTCGCCGCTTTCAATTTTACTATTTATGACATGGGTCACAAATTAGGCTTGTGCTATGTTTGGGACGAGTCTGTGGCTAAAAGAGGAGGTAATGAAGTTTCAAGTTGTCTTCTCTATTTCATAAAAAGTAAAGTTGAAAAAGGTTTTCAAGAATTCGTTTTTTGGTCGGACAACTGCCCGGGACAAAATAGAAACAAAATTGTGTTATCTTTTTACTCCGGGGCCAGCTTTCATTTCAAAGTTAACATTAAACACAAATTTTTAATAAAAGGTCACACCCAAAACGAAGGGGACAGTGTCCATGCCACCATTGAGAAGGCAAAAAAAGGACAAACTGTTTATATGCCTTTGCAATGGTATTCAATAATTAGAAACGCTAAAGTTTCAGGTGATAAATATGAAGTAATTGAAATGACAAGTGAAGAGTTTTTTAATTACAAAGAATTATCTTCAAAACTCTCTTTTAGTGCTAATCCAAAAATTAATTTTTCAAAAATTAAGGAAACTTGTTTTAATAAAGATAATTCTAACGTTATGTTATTTAAAGAAAATTTCGATCAAAAGGAGTACAATCAATGTGTTCTATTTTCTTCGAATAATCGTGGTCGCAAAAAAAATAATCCTTTTACGGGAGAAATAAATCAATTGTACGAGGGGCCGCTACCTATAAGCGTTAAAAAAAAAAATGATTTGATGAGCTTATGCAACAGTATGATAATACCAAAAACGTATCATCAATTTTATAAAAATTTAAGTGTTCATAATATTAATGACACTGACTCTGAAAATGAAAATTAATTTTTCATATTTTACACAATATTATACACATTTTCATAATATTTTTTTTTTTCATTATTATATTATATTATCCTATTTTTATTTTTTGCAAATGAAGTACAATTAATTTTAAGATTCAAATTTGTTTTAAGAAAAAGTTTGTGATGAATTTAATATGAAACTTTGTGATAAAAAAATAAAAAAAATTTGTTAAGTATAACACGAATATTTAAAAATAAAATAAAATACTTACTTACAAAAAAATTTTTTTTAATTCATTATATAAACTCCGAGCATAATGATTTTATGTACACTTACTTATGCAACAGAGTAAAAAATCTCCATACATTATGTTTGTAAATATACATACAAACGGTGACATAAAATATTTTTCCGAGAATTATGTTTATAAGTAGAGTTAAATACTTGTTATTGGAAGAATTGAGGCAACAAGGGTATGTAACTTAACTTATGACCAAGTCACTGTGTAAATTGTCCAAGCTAAAAGTTGAAAAGGCTCTTAAACTCAATAGAATTCAATATTTGTGAAAGAAGGTATTTATAATACGATTCTATATTCAAAAATCTTTCATTTGATGTATGACACTAAAATTTATCACTTAATTTAAAACGTTGATAAGAAATTTTTGGTTTTTCGCTGCTCCTGAAAAGTAGCGTTTTTCGAGTTATCAACATATTCCTTGGACGGTACGATATAGTCTTTGATCTTTTATTAGTGATTTTATGATGAATGAAACATTTAAACTTTTAAAGAAAATTTACGAATCTTGATTGATATTCGATGATGAATGCCTGGATGATTCCACGGGAGTGTTAATAGTTCTGTGAAATAATGTAAATTAAATTAAATCAAATATTTAAAAAAAACAATAAGTTCACTTACTTTTTTTTTATTCGATTCGGTGCCTGCTTAAGATGCTCTTTGAAAAAATTTCCAAGATCTGAATTTGTAAAAGTGGGATGAAGTATCTGAACAGCTTTTCGAATTAATGTTAAAATTTTAGTATAGCTTGAGAAAATATTTTTGCTTTTTGTTCCAGACCATGAAAATTGAATTAATAGCTCATCAGTGAATAAATAATTGCAAATATTACGACAAATTTTGTTGATATTTTTTCCACCAAAGACACTAATTTCCTTAAGCTGAAAATAAAAAAAAATAATAATTTAAATAAACTTATTAATCTTCTTAATAGATGAGCAGTTTTTGTTTTATTTATTATTAATTGTTACATTTACCATTGAATTTGATATTTCTTCTCTATTTAAATCTGATTCAAGCTCATTTAAACCATCTGTTGTTTTCAACGGAAGCTCCACAAAAGACAAAACAATAACCTACTAACGAAAAACAATAACCTACAAAACAATAACCTACTAACGATATTTTTCTTACCAATTCTTGGCATTTAAAAAAAAAGATTTTTGAATTTATTAAATATTAAAATTTATTATTTAATTTATTAGAAATTACTGAAAGAAATGAATTATTTGTTACCATAAAATTAGTTTTAATTATTTATTAACTAAAATCGCGCACTTCCAAATCAGACAAATTTTAGAAATAAACTGATTTTTTTCTTAAAATAGCGGTTTTAATTGAAAATGAAACACGAATCAGTGTTAAAAAAGTGTAAAAAAACACTCATTTAAAAAAGCAACAACAATAGTATTAAATTTCAGTGTATTTTGCTACTTTTAAACACCGAAAAGTGGTTCTTAATTTTTTAAACACGAATTGGTGCATTGAAAGTTATAAAAATCACTTACTCGTTACAAAAGAAACCAACACGTGAAATTTTTTGATGAATTTTGACACTTAAATTTCACGCATTAGTGTAACACTGAAAAGTTAAGAATAAAACCCATATTTAAAGTGATTTAAATCACTAAAAAGTATAAAACAAAGAAAAAGTGGTGTGTAGTAAGTGTAAATAACAACCTTAAAAACACTTGAGTTAAAAAACTGTGAAAACACGGTTTTACAACTTAAGCCGATAAATTGAAAAGTTTTTTTTTACACCTCGGTGTAAAAATGTTACTTGGATGGGTTTACAAAATTTACCATATTAAAGGCTGTAAGAAATGTGAAGTCAAATACAACTACTCGTGCAATGCAAGAAGTCGTCAATATATTTGGTAAACCCGTAAGAATAATAACAGATCGAGGAACAACTTTTACTGGTAATTATTTTGAAAATTTCTGTAAAACTAATAATATTATTCATATCAGAAACGCAACTCCAACTCCCCGTGCTAATGGACAATGTGAGCGGCTGAATAGATCTATTACTCCCATGTTGGCAATGCTTTGTGAGAGAGATGATGGACGCGATTGGGACAAAGTTATTGGGCAAGTACAATACAGCTTAAACGTAACGTATCATGCAGCCTTGAAATGTACTCCATTTGAAGTATTATTTAATTACAAACCTAGATGTTCAACAGGCAGTGAATTACTCGATGATGAGTTGAGTAATGTAAATGTTAATGATATAGATCTGGTAAATAAAAGGGCAGAGGTATTGGAAAATATTGTTAAAGACTAAGAGTTACAGAGAATACGTTATAACAAGAAGCGTTGTGAAGCTGAAAAATTCATTGCTGGTGATATCGTAATGATTAGAAATAATGGTAGTGTTCCAGGTGAATCTAATAAATTGAAGGCTCGTTATAAGGGACCCTATATTATCAATGAAGTTTTACCTAGAGATCGATTTCGTATTTGTGATATTCCGGGTACTAGATTATCTCAGAAATCATATGAAGGGGTGATTGCTATCGATCAAATAAAACGTGTCATATTACCTGATGATGACGAAACTGACTCTGACGATGAAGATACTGCTATTGCGGAAACAAATGAAAATCTGTGTGATACCATCGGTATTTCTATTAATAAAGATGAAACGTTAATTAGCTATGAAGATCCTGAATATCACATTGATGCTAGTAATAATGGGTTGATGAAGGAAAACATTGGTGAGGGGAAGGGCAAAAGATTACGTCAAGCCCCCAAGTATTTAGATGATTTTGTGTTAATCGAGGGCGATAAATAGCAGGATGGCCGAATGTTAATGATTATTTTTAGTTACTTGGTTTTTGAATTAATTTTATGTTTGTTTACATTTGAATTGTTTACTTCATTTTTTTGTTGCCGTTCTATAAACTTACCTTAAAGAAAAAAATATATGTTATGTCAAAAAAATCTGAAAGATTAGCAGAGAAAAAAAAAGGAAGAAAAGAAGAAGGACGTTATTTTTTATAAAAAGAGAAACGAAGAAATACATTACTTTTATAATTTTAATTAAGAAGTGTTTTATTTAATTGAGAAGTTAGAGGATATTTAACAGGGGAAAGGCCCAGTTTCCGAGTTTTGGCCCCTCAAAGTTTTCAAAAATTTGGATATGGGGAAGGAATTTTTTAACTCCGATTTGGCCTAATTTTGGAGAGGGGGTAGAGGCGTACCCCGTGTTGTGAAATCCAAAACGGTTTTTTCGGGGAAGTCTTCCTTTTCCGAAATATTTTGCTCTTTTCCAAAAAATAATATGGTAAAATATTTTGGAATGTATGAAAACGCGCCTATTTCTTTACCTCAAAGGTGGTGTGGAAAGTAGAAATACTAATTATAATAAATTAAAAACAATCCCAAAACGACAAACATAATGTTTGCAGATTTTGCAAAAAGCACCCTGTAATGTTAATGTATAGGTTTCACTAATCATGTAAGAGAGATACTTCATTCCAGAGCTGGATTTACTCTTCCTTTAGTATTTATTCGTAGCTTTGGAGTATGTACATTGATTTTAATTTACAAAAAAATAATATAAGTCATGCATTATTTGTCATCAGAATGTAATAGGTATAATCTTTAGTTACTTGTCATGTTATTATTTAATAAAAAATCGATGGGAAATTGAATGTTTGGCTGTTGTCGGTCGGTCAGTAGTTAAAGTCGGTAAGGTATATTTTATTTTTATTTTTATTATGCTAGAGATAGAGTCGACGTAATAAAAATAAAAAATAAAAATAAAAAAAACCTGTTTTTTTTACCTGTTATGCTCAACGCCGTTCACACGCGAAAAACAAAAGAGAAAAATTAAATTAGAAAAATAAAATGGATTCTGTTTGTAATATTTTTATAATGCTTTTTAATTTATTTATAACTTAATAAAACATAAAAAATTTTAATAAATTTGCAATAAATAATTATTTAATTTTTATTTTTGAATTATATTTATGAACTTTTTTATTAAATAATTATTTGTTTGTAAAATTTTTTTTTTCTAAATACAACAAAATAAACAACACAATTTTTTTTTCTAATTACAACAAAATAAACAACACAATTATAAACAAATGATTTCCACAATGTACGGCGTAAAATACTGGGAAAGTTAAAATATTTCAACTTTTACGCGCGTAAGCTACGTTTTACGTCGTTGCGTATAGCCGGTCTCATACATTTTCATACAATTTGATTTTTTACGTGCGTACACGCGCGTGAATTACGTCGACTCTATCTCTAGCATTAAAAAAAAAATAAATTTTTCGTCGTTTAGGTAACCAGATACGGACGCCGACAAGTTTTTGGCTGCGGCGACGCGCTTAGAAAAAAAACTCAGCGACGGTCGGCGTTACCGGCGTACTAAAAAAAAGGAAAGAGCAAAAACAAAAAGAAAAAAAAAATAACCAAAAAAATATTAGAAACATTTTTAGCACGCCGATACAAAATATAAAAATGCGGCGCAAGGCGTACGCACTGAAATCTCGACAAAAATGTTTTGCGACGGCGAACAAAAAAATGGATTGCGGCGGTCAGCGCACGGCGTATTTTCTTGTCGGCGTCGCATCTGGTCGTAACCACCTCAACACACAACACAAGAAAAAAAAATAATCTAAAAGTTTTGTTAGAAATTAAAAACAAAAAAAAAAACAAAGAAAAACTATAATTTTAAATCTACTGCAGCGGTGCTGTGCTGACAACAAAATAATTCTCCAAAATAAATTCTTTTTTTTAGTTTCAAAATAATATTCAATAAAAAATGACTGATTTAAAATCGGAAATTGATGGTGAAGAGCAAAATTATTCGCTGACCAGCCAAAATGCAGATCCTAAAAATGTTCAAGAACTTACGATTTACGTATGTAAAAAAAATAAAATTACTTATATATATATATTATTTTTGTTTTAAGTTTAGGAACGAGTCGGCCTCAAACAAATGTGTGCAGCAGACAATATTAAGTTTTAAATGTTAAGTTGCCTATCATCCAACTTACTTTCAATTTTTGATACTAACTAACTATACCCTAGTAGATTTTGTTCACCAGTTTCAGAACCTAAGTGATGAAAAACTACTTCTAATCTGTTCTCAGACTAGTAGGGTAGGTAGACTGCCTACCTAGTTAGATACAATTCCCATTCCATAATTTTTTTTTAACTTTCTTATCAAATAACATAGTTAGGGAGGCGTATCTAATTATTGAAGAAATTAATTCAACTTTATGTTATAGTAGATAGGTTCCTATACCCAGGTACGCATTAAGCTCATTGTGCGCCTTTAGGCAATCTCACATTCATTCATTCCAAATAAAAAAATTTCCCACAAACCCATCAATTGACAACAATTGAATGTCAGACTTGATTGGGATTATAACTGTAAACAAATTTCGATGTCTGCGGCGAAGAGTACTGTCTACATATTCGAAAGCTTGTTTTATCACAAATTTTAGTCTCGTTCTTTTTATGAAATTTTATTTTAATAATTTCTTCCTATTTTTCGCCTTTTTAAAATTTGCACCTTAGGCCCAAATCACCCAAATCCGTAATTGGGTAGGTATACCTACAACAGCATAAATCATCAAAATTTATTTTAATCAAATAAAATATTCAACCAATTACTAAAATTTCTTAATTTTTTTTTTATATTGCAGGTTCAAAATTTATTACAAAATGTTCAAGACAAATTCCAATCAATGTCTGACCAAATAATATCACGAATTGATGACATGGGAACTCGAATCGATGATCTAGAAAAAAATATATCAGATCTGATGAATCAAGCTGGAATAGAAAATTGTCCAGAGAAATAAAACAAGGTTTTTTTGTATTTTAGAAAATTATTTACAAAATTTTTGAGTGTACCTATTTTATTTTTTTAATGTTTTGCTATTACAAAAAAATTTACCTACTAAGCCCCCCACTATAATATAGTTTTTATTTTGCTATATGTTATTTTAAATGTAATTAAATAGTGAGGCAATATGGAACACAGAATTTTTCATCATGAATCTTCTTTTTTTTTTTTTTTTAATTTTTTTTTTTTTTGTAATGAGTTGAAGATTTATTATTTTATCATTTTATTTTTATTAAATTAATGTTCTTAAATTTTCATTTCAGATATATTATTATTAATAATATTTAGAAATCTCAACAAAAAAAGAAAGAAATATTGAATTTATTATTCATCCAGTCTTCATCGTAATAATTTTTTACGCAAATTTAACCTATTATTTAAGTTCTAACCTAAACATAAAAAAAGATATAAAAAGTAAAATTATTGTAATACAGATTAATAATATACCCAATAAGTTTTTACCATTATTAAGTAAAAATTAAAAAAAAAAAAGAATAACAAAATTCATATTGATTTAAAATAAAATAAAAAACAAAAATTATGCACTAAAATGAGCAAAATATTATGTTTTATCTTATAAATTATTATATATATATATATAAATTATCGTCTGCTAAGAAATGAAACGATGTATAATGAAAAGTATAGTTTCGAGAGTAATTTGAGTTTAAAGATTTGAAAATTCAAAAAAAATGTATGGAAAAATATCAAATAACGTAAAATTTTCATCTAAAAAAACACATTTTACTTATAAAATCGAGTACGAGGAATCGAATGGTGCTATTATCTAATAATGATGTATAAATATCATACGTTGTTTCATTTCTGAGCAGACGTTATATATCGAATATTTTTGTATGTATTGATTATTGTTTTGTATGTGTCTGCTCTGCTGTTAAAATCAAAAGTATGCCTTCGCCAAAAAATTAAAAAAGATATTAGTTTCCCATTTTACAGATAATTCCACTGTCTAATACTCAATCATATCAGGTAGGTAGTAATGTCTATGGATACAGACATTATATTTATACATATTCTATATACGAGTAGATAACCTATTTGTATAATTATCTAGTAACAGAAAAGTCTAATTGTTAAAAAAAAAATTATGGAATGGGAATTGTATCTAACTAGGTAGGCAGTCTACCTACCCTACTAGTCTGAGAACAGATTAGAAGTAGTTTTTCATCACTTAGGTTCTGAAACTGGTGAACAAAATCTACTAGGGTATAGTTAGTTAGTATCAAAAATTGAAAGTAAGTTGGATGATAGGCAACTTAACATTTAAAACTTAATATTGTCTGCTGCACACATTTGTTTGAGGCAGACTCGTTCCTAAACTTAAAACAAAAATAATATATATATAAGTAATTTTATTTTTTTTACATACGTAAATCGTAAAGCAGAGAATTGTAAATTTTCATATTTCTTCACAAAAGTCGAATTCTAAATCTTAAATGGGTTTCAAACATTTCGAGGATCCAAAAAATCTAACTATTTTTATTTTCCAATTTATTTTTCAAAATTTAGTGGTTGTATATCTTTTTTAATTAATATTTAATTGCGAATAAATTTTTTAAGAGAACTCAAGTTTCAAATGCCTATTTTTTTTTTTCCTATTTTTCTTAAAATTACCTACGATGGTGATAAGGAATAATTTTGAATCTAACAGATACATTGTATGTCATTATTGTTGCATTAGTTTCAAAATTCAAATATTAAAAAAAAAAAAAAAATCTTTTCATCTTTTGATATAAAACTATTCATACATGTAGTATTCGGTTTCGTCAAATTTGTAATGTTAATTTTTCTTACTCGCAATCTAGAATCAAAATTGATTGACTGATATTTGGAGTATACAAATTTTGTGACTTCCCAATTTTCACAAATATTAGAATTTCATATTTATGTATACGGAATTTCGAAGAAATATTAAATTAAAGGGCAAAAAAATCAATTAATTTATATATAACAAGCATTTAACCGAGACTTTATATATTTACAAAAATGTAAATGATTATGTTTTACAGTGTTCCAAAACAAATAATTAATATGTATATAAAGTAAGATAGTACCATTCAAGTATCTGTTACGAAGTGCTTTTTTTTTTATAAAATATCGATTTAATAAATATGTAATTTTCCATGAATTTTTTTCTTTTTATTTGTTGCGATAGAAATTAATTGTTGCTTTCAAATAACAATATTTATTTGAATATTTGAAAAAAAAAAAGTAATATTATATGAATAAATTAAAAACATAATTGCAATAAATCATTGACAAAATTAACAATAAAACCAATAAACTTCAATTAAACAAAATTCCAACAAAGAAGACACTCAGAACATAATAAAAACAATGTTTAACTATATAATATTCGGTCTCGTGTATGTAAAAATAAAGATTGATAATGAATGAATGCATGAGATGATTTCGATTGTAGAACTTGTGTTCAGTACAAAAGTATTTTAAAAATCACAAGCTCCATACTAGGGCTTCTTATTTCCCGCAATTTTCAAATTTTTCATATTCCCGGGATTTTTTTATAAGCCCAAATTAAACAAAAAATTATCTCATAAAATAATGCCATGCTTTCGATCCACTTCAACTTGACATGATGGGGTTACCTAAGTTGATATTTTACATAATCACAAAGAAAAATACTGGCCCCTGCATTATAAAAAATTAGTTAACAACTTGAAATTTGCTTTCTAATCCTCAAACTTCGATTATTTTAAATAAAATTTAATTCTATATAATATATTAAACTGCACTTATTTATTTTTTAAATTATAAACTTAGAAAGTTAAAAAGGACCCACTTCCCGGTATCCAATCGAGCTGAAATTTACTTTTGCATTACACACACACCTTTATATAAACTTCACTACCTGGTCTCCAAACTTAGTAAGTCAAAATAGATCCAATTTCCGGTATCCAATCGAGGTAAAATTTTGCACATCACTTTGTCGTCGATAACAATATACTTTGGCATCACAGACTCATCAACACAGACACATACTTTTATATGAACTTCATATCAATTGCCTCGCATATAAAGGATTTATATCAAAAACATTGTTTTTATGGGTTGTGTTTTTTTTCTATACTAAAATTGTATATTTTTAATTTTAGCTTTATACTGAAACAGTGAATGAAATTTCGAGTATGTGATATATAAACATCAAAAGTTAGCATAGCACTAATAATGAAGGGAATCTCCCGTAATTGGATAGAAAATATTCTATATATATTGTACTTAGCGCTATACTAACAGTATACGCCGCATTCAGCAATCACTTAATTAATTCTGTCTAGCTTAGATATAAACCTAAGCCTAAAATTTAGTGCAATCACTATTATATTTTTTAATTAAGCGGAAATCCCGGGATTTTTGGTTGAAATCCCGGGATTACGGGATTCAATTTAACAACCGGGATCCCGTTTGAGAAGCCCTACTCCATACTTCATTGAGGAGGTATTATTCAATTTTTTTTCTTTTTTTTTTAATCGCTATAAATTTTTCTTTTTATACAATCCAATTTAAAATTTGTTGTTTGATATGATTGATATTTTCTTATTATATTGAAATTTTAAATAAATTCTTAATTTTGGTTAATTTAATTCTAATAAATCCAAAATCTTGTTTTTAAAAGCGAAAATAAAATAGAGAACGAGATAAACTTTAATTGAAAAGAAATAATTATTTTATACATTTTATTAAAATATAATATAGAACACAAATTTTAATTAATTTAGAAAACTTTGTAATTGAAAAAGAAAAACCAACATTACAATCAACATCTCAATTAAAGGGCCTCAAAGCCTGTATCCTTTAAATTATTACATCTATTTTAGTATATTTAGTACTGGAACTCAGTCCAATGAAATTGATAAATTAATATCTTCATCGGTAATAACTATTTCGCTTTCATTCATTACTATTTCACTTTCATTCATTGTTACTTCTTCACAATTACCCTTTTCAGCTATTAAATTAGTTGTTGTAGTTTGTTTTTGGGCCCTCTTGTTTTCAATGGTTTTAAGCAAAGCTTTGGCTTCTGATTTTTTCTGTAATAATCAAAAAAAGGTTTTTAAAACAAAATCTTCTTCTTTTTTTTTTTCTTGAATAAGTTAGGAACATGTTCTTCACATTTTATCGCCACCAATGACTGGATAATAAAGTACTAAATATATGAATAAATATTCTTCATTACATTTTTACATTTTAACCATTTAATTTTTGTTAAGAAATATCATGTTGAAAAGAATAATTTTTTCCAAGCAAATATACCTCTTCGGATTCCAAACATTTGTAGGCGTAATGTGAAGCGTCTTCATATTCTCCTTTGCTCTCATAATAATTTCCTAAAGTTATGTACGCATGATATAATGATTGTTTGTCAACATTTCCTCTTTCATCAGCTGAATACGCTTTGTAACACGGAATTGCGTTTTCCATGTCACCAATTTTTTCATACAGATTTGCCAATTTAGATAAAGCAACACCCTCAATATCGCCAACATTACAGGCTTTTTCATAACATTTTATCGCATTTGAGTGTTTTTCAAGTTTCTCATAAGTTTCGGCCAATGCCACCAACATTCTTGAATCGTAAGGTCGCAATTGATGAGCAATTTTAAAATAATACAAACTATAGAAATGCATTTTTAAAATCTCATATGCTTGCCCCAGACCGTACCAAGCTCTGTAATCTCTTTTGTAAATTTCTAAAATATAAAACAAAAAAAAAAAAAATTTATAAGCATTTTTTTATATACTTATTTGAACAAATTTGCTTTTTTTGTGGTGTACGTACCAACTGCTTTCCTGTAACTTTGAATTGCTGCATTTGTATTCTTTAGTTCCATAAATTCATGGCCCATTAATGTCCAAGCTGATAAATATTGTGGATTTAATTTAAGTGCCCTTTGAAAATAAATTATTGCTTTCTGGTGATCACATCGAATACTGTAGTAATTTCCTGAAAACAAAATAATTTTAATTTCATTCAATTCAATTTTAATTTTTTTTTTAAACTTAAGAACATCTGTATCTACGTCAATGTTTTGAGTCTCCTTTTGATGATACTTCAAAGAAAGGAAAAGACAATTCTGCTCTTTTGTGACTGTTCTTCTCTAAATATATTTTATTCATAATCTACTTTCCAGCAGATATAGACATTTTCCAATTGAAAGAACATTGTTGCATGAATCATTCGAATAATAACTGCTTACCTATTACACAACATGTCTCCGGTCGATATTTATTAATTTCAACTGCTTTGTGAGCCAATGAAGCCATTTCTGTTTTTAATTCCTTTACAAATAATAAATTTGAAAATGTATCTAAATTATCGAGTCTATATGGATCTAATTCTTGTAAAGTTTGAAAAATTTCTATGGCCTTATCCACATCTAAAAAAAAAAAAAGTTAGAGATTAATATAACACAACTTTTTTTAAAACTAAGTAAACTTAAGTACCTTAACTTATTTTCTTATATTTAAAATAAAACATAAATTTACTACGTACTACCCCTTAATTTAAAATTCTACATATCTACCTCTTTTATTATGATTAGCAATTGCCATTTGTGAAATAATGTAAACACATTTATTAAAACCAATTGATTGTAGCTCTTCAAATTGCTTAAATGCCTCATCATTTAAATACAAATCAATGTACGCATGACCCATAAAAATATGTTTCATCCAATGATTTGGTAAATTTAAGCTTAATAATTTCTCTTTATCTGCTATCAGTGGACTCAATTCGATCCAAGCACTCCACAGCAGTGGCAATGCTCGTATACATTCCAGTAGAACTTTAATAGCCGTTTGAGTTAAATTTAAACTTTTCAATACAATTCCATACAAATACAAGCAATATCCATCTAATTTTCCATGATTATAATCTGATTTTAAAGTAGCATATAAATCTGATAATTCTTTGATGTGTCCATTTCCAGTGTCATTTAAATTCGATGCATCTGTGACATTATCTAATCGTTTCTTTTCTTTGGCCATATAAGTTGAATATAGATTAAGGAATTTGGCAACCTAAAAAAATGTTTTTTTTTTTTTTTAAACAGGTATTATTAAAATAAATAACTAGGATGGTAAAGGTAAGATTTAGGTAGGTACCTAACTACACCACTACCTAACTAAGTAGATAACAAAAAAATGAAATTAGTAACATTTTGATTGGGCCTTTAATTCTAATTTCGGCTAAAGTGCCGTTTCCTTGAAATTGTCAGAATGGCCTGAAACTTGGAGGGGGGGTAGAGGCGGTGCCCAAACTTCCAAAACTGAAATCAGTTTTTGGGGCTCGGGCCCCGTTTCGGAGATAGAGCCCCTCAAAGTTTTCATGTATGGGCAATTTTTTTTTTTGCCCGATTGGCCCTATTTTTGGGAAAAGGGTAAAGGGGGTGCCCCAAAACAAGAAGGGGGGGTGGGGGGCGGCGGGCGGGCGGTCTGGTGGTTGGTCAGTGGGATTTGCGGCGCCAGCCCCCTTCTTGTTTTGGGGCACCCCATTTACCCTTTTCCCAAAAATAGGGCCAATCGGGCAAAAAAAAAAATTTCCCATACAAAAATGTATGAAAACTTTGGGGGCTCTATCTCCGAAACGGGGCCCGAGCCCCAAAAACTGATTTCAGTCTTAGAAGTTTGGGCACCGCCTCTACCCCCCCTCCAAGTTTCAGGCCATTCTGACAATTTCAAGGAAACGGCAATTACACCCTAATTTCTTATCTACCTACCTACTTACTACTTTTGCAGGCATAGTTATATTAAAAAAAAAAAAAATTTTTTAAATTCAAAATTACCGGCGATGTACAATTTCGTGTAAAATAAGCAGCCCGATCATATTCCCTAGTGTCAAAATATGTTTTCGCCAAATAATAATTATCATAATCTTCGGGATCAATGCCTAATGTCCACAGAGTACCATCTTGATGCAAATCTCCGGCAGAAATCTCGACATCACTTAAACCATGATTTAATTCGGCTAACCATTTTGCGGTATTAATTAGGCCGCGCTTATTACATTCAATTATTCCAAAGCATAAATCGCTTTTAACTTCAGGCAAACGAATATTATAAATATCGTCATCCATTGGCTTGGACTGCTTGGCACTCGAAAAAAATCTCTAACTCTCCAACTCTTCGAATGACTTTGATATTAAATTTATTTATTTTTCCTTTTAATCTAAAATCTTATTTTTATTCCTTTGATTCTTCTTTTCTTTTCAACATTTGCTGCATTCGCAAAAATATTTTTATTTTTTTTGCCAAAAATTTTTTTTCAGGTTAGGTTTTTGTTTATAAAAAGTTTTTTCTGTGAGACTTGTACGCCGTGGATTGCAAGCGAATAGTGACTCATAAATATTTCACTCACAAAAAAAGTGTCGATAATAAAAATTCTTGTTTAGTGGTGATCACATTAAATTTATTGAATTCATAAATGACATAAAAACATAAAATAAATATACATATAAATAAAAAAATTCATTCCAAACAAAAGAAAGAATTCAAATTAAAAAAATGTCGGTCTATATGAAATCACTATCCCATTACCGACAATTGGCAAATAAAACAATATTGTATATTTTTTTATGCCAAATTTTTGATATGCCAAATTAGAATGTTTCTGTACTAATTGAATTTGTGTACAATAATTTTATGTTTATATTTCATTTTAAATACTATAGTTTTAACTATTATTGTTATGTAATAATTGAATTTGGTATAATTTTACAGTATGTTCCATTTTTATTTTTAAAAAAAGTATTTTTTATGCAATAAATAACAATGAATTATCTCAAATAAGTTATTTTTATTATTTGTATAGACATAAAAAAAAATAAAAATATTTCGGAATTCGACCGAATTCCGAAAATATTTAATTTCGAATTCCGAATTCCGATTTTTTTATTTTCGTCAAAATTTGCAATCCCTAGGATTAGGTTAGGTGTAAAATTATTTTTATTTCAAAATAAAGTCAATGGATTCCAAAAATTTCTCTAGGCGTAAGTGAAGTTTACGTGTGCAAGCTCGATTTGGCTGAAACTTGTTGCCATAAACTCCAAATCCAAAAATTCAGTTTCGGGTTTCAGAGATATTGTAATAAGTTAATTAAATTTATATATTTTGCCACTAGAGGCGCACAGCAATTATCATAGTTTGTAAGTTGTATTGTTTTGTTAGTGATCTGGTACCACAGATCAATATTGCATCAGCATATTTTTAGATTTGGAAATAAACAGACATCTAATTTAAGGAACATAAATTATTTGTTTTATTAATAATTATTATTCATAATGTATAAAAATGTTTAAAATATAAAGTTGTTATGCTGAAAAAATCAAATCCCTATAGGTTTATAGGTTTTTTTGCTTCCGACTTCGCGAAAAAAAGGGCAAAACGGAACTATTTTTTACCTCAAAGGTGTGTGGAAACAAAAAATCTAAAATAGTGAAAAAAAATATTGTGATGTTATATAAAACACCCTGTACTGTTATGTATTGGTCTCACTAACTACGTAAGAGAGATATTTCCTTCTAGAGCTGGATTTACTCTTCCTTTAGTATTTATTCGTAGTTTCGATGGGTTTAAAATTTTGTAGTACCGAAATAAGAGTGAATATTTTAAAAATGAGTGAAAGTCGACTAGTTTTATTCGCTTGACGTTGACCGACACTAGTCGTCACCAGTTTACTAATAAGGCTGTCACACTTCGGCTTTTTAATGGTTTTTTAAAAGCCATCATCGTTGTGGCTGTTTTGTGGCTTTTTCCATACAAAAAATAGATAAAAAAGCTAGTGGCTTTTCAAAAAGCCACTAGAAAATCAGGGTTCAAATAACAAATAAGCTCTGTGAGAAAAAAATAAACTAAAAATTTCTATTTGGAGATTCCCAAACTGTTTAATTTTGTCAAAAAAAAATTATGTGCCAAGAAATGTGTAAAAAAAAATAAACAACAAAAATTTCATAAAAAAATTAGGAACAAAATTTTGAAATTTTATTTTTAAAATTTTTAGTTTGTTTATTTATTTATTTTTTTTCTTTTTTAACGTCAAAATATAAAAGTGTGAACACATTTAAAATAGCCACCTAAAAAGTGGCTATTTCATTGTAGTGCGACTCGCTTATAAGAGTATGTTGCGAAACTAGAACTAACTCAAATATGAAATATTCTTTTTGCTAAAAAAAAAATTTTCCTTGTTTTTAGAAATTCAGAAAAAAACTAAACACTTCGGATTCATTGGTTTTCCCCATTTTTTCTGGAAGACGCCAAACTCGATATCATAATGGTGGTGACGTCAAATTAATTTTTAAGATTTATTGGAAAAAAATAATAAAAGTTTATAATTGAAAAATAATAAAATAAAAAAAAAAAAAAAAATTTAAATAAAATCTTTTCCTACTGGCAGGTAGATATTTTATAATTTTATTGCCTAATCATAAATTCAGTGGCCACAAGTCATAATCGTCCACCTCGATTTTGCTACTCTTCAGGAGAGCAGTTTAAAGTTTCAAATCCTTCCCTGAAATCGAATAATGAACATAAATGGAACCTAATTTGAGAAAATTGTAGAATTTTAATAACATTTTAAGTTTTTAAAAGCCAAACATGAAAACTTTTTGTTGATTTTGAGAAATCAATAAAATAAGCACTTAGGCTGTTTTCTTCCAATGAACTTATATATAAGGAAGAGTATATTATTATTGAAAGTGAAGCTTTTTTATTTTTTCAAAGTACCGTATTTGCCTATTTCAATTGGCAAAAAAAAACAAATAAAAAGAAAAATTCATAAAAACAAAAACCAAAATTTTTATGAATCTTTCTTTTTTTTTTTTTGTTCCTTTTTAGACAATTGAAATAGCAAATACGGTATTTTGAAAAAAAAATAAAAAAGCTTCATTGGCTTTCTTACTAAAATACATAATTTACTCTTCCTTATATATAAGGTCATTGGTTTTCTTCAAACAACAAACGCCAAATTCTTTTTACACGACCTAATGTCAAAATTTATCTTGAAAAGAATGTTCAAAACATTCTTTGCAAGATAAATTTTTGAAATAAAATTTATTTGAGTGAAAATATTTTCATACAATTTTTACTCAACTAAAATTTATCTCAGATAAAATTTTATATGAAAAAGTTGATTTTATCTCCAGTTGAATACCGACCTTTAATATAAAATATGTTGAAAAGTACTACTGTTTGATTTGAAATTCTGATTCAACATTTCTATACAACACAGTTCAGAAATATTCGGATTGTATTTTAAAACGCTAAAGTTAAAAAACTATATTTTCATATTTTTTTTATATTAATATTCTGCAAATAAAAATTTTAATTTTTAACAACAAAAATAAAAAAATTAATAGACAAATAAACCTAAGAAACATTATCTTCTTCATTATCCACCAAATCTGGATGGATATTCTTTTCATTTGTATCATCAACTAAATTGTTATAAAAAGCATATTGCTCCTCGCATTCTATAATATTGTAAGTGCACTTACAACATAATAGAAAGATGTGAAAACTAAGAAGCTCATGTAAATGAGCATCTACTGTATAAATTTTATAGTTCTACGATATGTCCTTAAAAAGTTACATTAAAAAAAAGACTTACAATATTGTGCAATGTGCCCAAAAACTCCCGTAAATCAGATTGTATGTAGACTTAAAATAAGTTAGAACGAATTGTTCAATTTATTTTCTTTATAAGTAGACTTACAATATGAATGTCCTTTAATCTTCAAATTATTTGGTTTTTAAGTGCACTTACAATGTATATACTTATTTTATTAAAATTATAAGTAATAGTTACAACATTTGTGAACGACAAGCAAATTCAAAACTGTCCTAACATTAATATTGTAAGTATAACTTACAATAATAGAAGTATGAAATTGTGAAATTATTTATATTGTAAGTATACTTATCACATTATAACTTGAATTTTTTTTCAAAATGTTTGGTGTAGGTCATCTTACAATCAACTTCTACTGATCTTGTCCATTCTATTATATTAGTTTCTTAAATTACAACTAAACTACTTATATTAGCTCAAAATGTTACTTATGTACTCATAAAGCATTACTTTCTTCTTAATTTTGTATAAAAATATATGCTTTACAGAAAACAGGAACAGAAAACGAAGTGACAGAAAAAAAAAAATCTTAAAAATGCTCTCCTGAAAACCTGCATTTTTGACTTACAATATTATAGAATGCGAGAGCGATATAATTCAGGATTAATGAATTCTTTCAAATCCATGAGATCTTTCTTTTTTTGACGAGAAATTTTGGGTGGGTCATTCATAATAATTAATTCATCTTCTATAATTGAATTAACACCCCTTTTTCCAATTTTGAGAGTTTTAAAGTTTTCATTTTCGTCCAAAGACGATTTGTATAAAATTTCTTTAAAACCCTTCTTGTACCGAATCCAACGAATCTGATTCCATATTAACTTTTCTCCAGATTTATTTAACTGCCGCCAATTAAATTTTTTTTTTGAAAACAGAGAAAAATTAAAAAAAATTATTAGTTTCCATTTCAATAACACTTATTTGAGAGTTTATAGAATTAATAAATTGGGACCAATCCCTGGGAATTTGAATTTCAACATTAGTTTTTTTCTTTTTTCGTTCTATGCGAATCGCACTCCTTATGTGTATGACCTGGTTCTAAAAATTTGTTATCTATATACTCAATTTGTGGATTATTATTGACGGAAATAAGAAACATGGTAGCCACATATGAATTTTTATTCTGTCCAGGGCATGAGTCACTATAAAAACAAAGCTTTGTTGTATTTGAGCTTAACAAATGCTTGTAAACACAGGAAGCTATTTCGTTCCCACCTCGACGAGCCATAGCTTCATGCCACATGAAACATTGTGCTTTATTATTCTCTAGGTCATGAACAGTCAAATTATACGTCCACAGTTGACGTTTATAGAAGCTAATTGAATTTCTTAAAAATGGTGTTGGTAAACATTGTTGCAAATCAAATGTGAACGATTTTTTGTTTACATCCTTTTTCGATTCGGCTTTATCTTTTCTTTTTTCTTCGTGCATTATCTGGTTTCTCAACATGATCTTTCTTAAGTTTTTCGTAGTTTTCTTTTTGTTCTTGGTTACTTGCCAATTTGATTTTTAATTGCAAGGTATCACAAGTAGAGCATGAATCACGTTTCGGTGCTTTAAATTTTAAATTCAATGAGGTGAAAATGTCCCTGCATTTGGAAATACTGACGGTTTCTTCACAATAAAGTTTGTGCAGATTTAAAGATGAATGAAGATATTTTTTACTAGTATCACGTCTGGTATAATGACTATCATATGCAGGAAATTTATTAATATGACACTTAACTTCTTCAATTTTTTCTTCAGTTAGTGAATGTGATGGTTTATTTTCCCCTCTATGATATTTGAGAACAGTTGACAGACATTCCTTTTTTTTCTTGATAACACTTTTAAGGTGAAAACCCAATTGGGGCGACAACGACGGCGACAGCGATAGCGACTGTCAAAAACCATATATTTGTATGAGAATGAAACAATTGAGGCGACTTTTTTTATATGAAAAATCGCTGTCGCCGTCGTCGTCGCCCCAATTGTGTTTTCACCTTTAAGAAAACTATCGCTTTCCCCAAAGCAATCCTTGAAATGTTGTTGACATACTTTAATTACTACGCCATCAAATTCTAAAAAGTATTTTATTGAATGTTCTCTTTTTCGTTTCCGTGAACTTTAATTGCAGTATCACATTTTTTATCACAAATTTCTAAAAGATTACTCACGTATAAAACTCTTAGCTGGTACGATCCTAAGGACCAACAATGATTGAACAATTGTTGACAAGTTTCATAAGTTACTTGAATCGGCAATTACCAATACAATCATTAAAGGGCAGGGCCGGCCTTCTATGTTAAGAGGCCAGGGTGCAAATATTTTCTTGGGGGCCCTTAATTTTTTTTTAATATAACAAAATAAAAGTATACTATTTAAATTACAGTAATATTTATTATTTAAAAAAACCATAATATGTAGTAAAAAGTAGTATCAAAAAGACATAACAGAAAACACAATAAAAATGTAATACATATTTTTAATATGAGCCTTTTTTGTTGCCATATCATTAATTAACATTGAAAAATCACAACTTTTTACAATGTCCTTTTCTATGCTTATAATAGAAAGCATGTTAAGCCTTTCTGCAGACATTGTTGAACGCAGATAGTTTTTTATTAATTTTTATTTACTAAATGACATTCTGCACTTGCAACCGTCACAGGTAATGTAAATAAAATTCGTAAAACTATTAATAAGTTGGAAAAAATTTCGTCATAATTGTTATTTAAAATATATTGCAGTATATTCTGTGCATTCTCCACATAAGACTTACTCAAAATCAGTGCTTTTAACAAAAAAATTTTAAAATATGGGGCCCTTTAAAATCGGGGGCCCGGGTGCCTTGCACTCGTCGCACCCCCCAGAAGGCCGGCCCTGTTAAAAGGGGTTACTTTCCTGTCATTTATATTTTTTCCTAACAATGTTGTGTATAATTTGCCATGATTTCTGTTTTCTTGACGCAGGCGTCTCGAATTTTTTTTGAATAAATGTGATCTATCTGGTGGAATTCATAAGTTGCTTTTTCGATTTCACTATCAGAGTCAGATGTTCTATCAAAATTAGAGCCATCAAAATTAGGATCTTCAACAGAATCGTTCAGACTTTCATTATGTGACGAATTAGAACTACCTTCACGAACTAAAAAAAATAGTAATATAGATTTAGACATTAATAATAAAAATTTCAAAAAACAATTTTTTTTTTTCCGCGAGAGTGTTAATAAAATATGTTATATTAATAAAAAATCAATTAACCTTCTGAATTTTGTGGGAAGTTAGAATCAACGCATTCAGTAAAAATATCTGCCCTTTGAAATGATTATCCATCGGAACAATTATGATTATCAATATTTTCGCTAGATGTGTCAATTTTTCCTTCCAATTCTTTTTGTTTCTCGAGAGTTGGAAAATTATCGAAATGTGAAACTTCAGCAAGATGCGAATTCTTCGAAGTCAATACTTCCTCTTTAATACTGTCGTTGCATTTTGAATCTGGAAAAACAATTTGTTTAAAACAAATAAGTAAATAATAATCTATCACTGTAAAATTTAATTAACCTTGTGAATCTTGCGATAAACTAGAATCAGATATTTTGGTGGTCAATCTTATTTCTTTAGACAAATTAGAATGGAAAAAATTTTCAAATGTTTTGTTTTCAATGCATTCAGTAAATATATTTGCCCTCCGTCAGGTGGATTTTTTTTTGTTTGTTGTTTCAATATTTTCTTTTTCGAAAGTTGGAGCATTTTCAAACTTTTCTTTTTTAATGCCTGTTTAAAAAACATTTATTATAATTATTAGCGAACTATTTTTCTGAAATTATAGTAAAAACTTGCCTTGATTTTTCGGAGAAGCTCCTGAGCGAAAAGACTCTTTAATTTCTAGGGGTTCATTCATTTTTATTTATCGAATAAGGTAGGTATTTTATCATATTTTTATTATTAAATTAATTATTTCAACTTTTAAATTTTTTTTGTTTGAATAAATTTTGTTTTTGAATAACAGTCTTTAATCCAATAAAAAAGTAAATCACGTTGCTTTTAAACAATTGTTATAAGCATAAAGGCATTATAACGATACTTCAACAAAAGAAATAAAAGAAAGAGAGACAATTAAAATAAAAGATGACGACTTTGTAGTTTTTTTGAAGCCGAATAGAAAAAGCGCGCCTTACCTAACGACTTAACTTAAGACAAGAAACTGCATTTTTAGTTTTTTTTTTTTCAATCAAGAGAATTGGAATAACAACTAAACTATACTTAAGCGTCGTATTTTTCTTTGGAATAAAGACCAAAATTAACATATGCTACGGAATCATTTTTTATTATTTTTGGAATAAAAGCTTATATTGAGTTAAGAAAACATAAACGCTAAGTTAAGTTACTGATTTAGGTTTTTATTCCTTAATGAAAAATATTTTTAAAATAATTGAAAATTGGCTAAAGTTAAGTTAGGAAAAAACCTAAGTATTAAAAAAAAAACACAAGAGCTGTCATAGACACCCGATAGGAACGTAGTTACTTTGCGTAATATAAGAAATTTTCATTTTTAATAAATTCAAATTGACTAATTGCTGCAGTTTCCACCCTCACTTCTGTTGGAATACTACCTTTAGGATAATGCCTTTTTCAGTGAAATAAAATACGCTCTTGTTTTACGTTTAAATATTAATTTAGTTTTTATTAATTATAAATAAATTATACTTCTTTTAATTAATTTATTTTATACTTTTTAATTGCGTGATTGAACTTGATGATTTGGATGATACAAATAATGATAATAGATAATAATGATAATAGATAATGAGTGAATTAGATTTGAGTGACACAAGTTGAATGTGATCACAGCTTCTTGTATAAAGCTTAAGATGCAATAAGATTATTTGTTCAACACTCCCTCTTAATCTGAATTCATCTTAGGAAAATAAGTGCAGTGCATCTCTCAACTTTTTGAATCTATCCTTGGCCAAACCCTTGGTTAACAGATCCGCTATCATACTTTCAGTTGGACAATAAATACATTCCACTTTCATTTTATCAACCATGTCTTTAATGAAATACTTTCTCACGTCAATATGTTTAGAACGATTAGTTAGTTTTTCATTTTCAATCAATTTTAAGACACTTTGATTATCTTCGAAAATTGTAGTGCAAACATCTCCATTCCATCTGAAATCAGCTAAAAGGTTTTGTAGCCATATTGACTCTTTAACTGCTTCTGCTAATGATATGTATTCAGCTTCGGTTGTGGATAACGAGATACAATCCTGTCGCCTACAAGACCAGCTAATAGGACCATTCAGGAAAAATATATATCCAGAGTTTGATTTTCTGGTTTCTCGACATTCCGCCCAATCTGCATCTGCATATCCAATTAATTTAAAATCATCTCCTTCACCGCCTAATTTTAATTTAAAACTTGATGTGCCTTTTAAGTATGCAATCAACTTCTTCAAATGTTTCCAATCTTTCATAGATGGTTTCGATAACTTTTGTGATAGAATGTTTACTGCTGCTGTAATATCAGGTCTTGTGTTCAACGCGATGTACAATAAACATCCAATTGCACTTCTATATTTATTGCTATCAATTAATATTTCATTTTCAAGTTCTTTGTAATAAGATGGACTTAGTGGAATTTCAACAATTTTTGCATTATCTAAACCAAATTTCTTAATAACATTTTCAATATAATTTTGTTGATCCAATAAAAAACCATCATTACATGAACTGATATTGATTCCCAGGTAATGACTTATTTCACCTAAATTTTCTATATTAAAATGTTTACTTAATTTTGAAATTACCGATTCAATATACCCTTCACAATTGCTGGACAATAAAATATCATCAACATAAATTAAAACATATATTGATTTACCCGATGTACTACTGTGGTAGGTATAAAGACAATTGTCAGCTGAACTTTGTTTAAGATGAATATCTACCAACGCTTTATGTAGGGTTTCGTTCCATACACGAGCGCTCTGCTTAAGTCCGTATAAACTCTTCTTGAGTAAATATACCTTATCTTCTTCACCTTCTTTTTCAAATCCTGGTGGTTGGCGTAAATATAATTCTTCATTTAATTCGCCGTTTAGAAATGCGGTTTTGGCGTCGATATGATGAACTTTCATTTTACGAACTGCAGCGATGGATAATAATGTTCTAAACGTTGTTTGTTTTGCTACTGGAGCAAACACTTGATCATAGTCACTTCCAAACTTTTGACTGAAACCCTGCGCCACTAAACGCGCTTTATATCTTTTAATTTTGCCTTCATTGTCAGTTTTGATTTTATAAATCCATTTACAACTAACTATATTTTTCCCTTCTGGTAAGTTAACTAATGTCCAGGTATCATTTTCAATAATAGAGTTGATTTCCTCCTTCATAGCCACAATCCAATTTTCTTTGTCACATCCGGTAATTGCTTCATTGTAATTTCGTGGTTCATTATTCGATACAATGTTTATTTCTTCAATTAGACGTTTTGTTGCCTTGCCTTTATTACTTCGATTTGATCTTTTCGGTAATTCTTCACCATTGCTTACTGAATCTTCATATTCAGAATCTGGATTGCTAGCTGAATCTTCGTTGTCCACATCAGTGACAGCATTATTGTTGGGAAAAACAAACTCAAATTCGATATTTGTTGATTTTTTGTTTTCATCATAAAAAACTTCATTTCTAGGACTTTCGCCTTCACAATTTGATTTTGTTGTTGTTGTTGGATTTTGACTATCATTAAAAAATTTGACATCACGAGAAATTACGACTGATTTGGTTAATGGTACATACAGGCGATATGCTTTGGATTCAACATCAAACCCCAATAAAATAGCTTGTTTGGCTTTTACGTCCAACTTTCTTCTTTGTTCATCTGGTACTTTTATGTAACATTTTGATCCAAGTCGCCTAAAATTAAAATAAACAAGTTTTTTTATTAAATACATATTCATAAGGAGTCTTTTCAATATTTCTCCATGGAAGTCTATTTTGCATGAAATTCGCGGTCATTACTGCTTCCCCCCAAAAACGCTTTTCTAAATTTTCATCATATAACATGCACCTCGCCATTTCCATTAATGTGCGGTTTTTCCTCTCCGCAACGCCATTTTGTTGAGGAGAATATGGAGCTGTGCGTTGTATTACTATGCCTTCTTTATTTAAATAATCTACAAAATTTTTATCGATATATTCGCCACCTCTATCACTACGAATAATTTTTATATTTTTATTAAATTGATTTTTGACGTAATGATGAAATTCTTTAAATTTATCGAAAGCCTTAGACTTTTGTATAATAAATAAACAGTGGTGTATTTGGAAAAATCATCAATAAAAGTAATTATAAATTTCTTACCGCTAGGTGTAACCGTCTGCATAGGGCCGCATAAGTCAGTATGAATAAGATCAAATACCTGATTACTTGAAGTTTTTGATTCTTTTGAAAATGGAACTCTAGTTAATTTCCCTTCAGCGCAAGATTGACAATCATCGTTACAATTTGCGTTACATTTCGATATAACCATGCCTTCGACTAAACCACTTTTCGGAATTCTCTTCACCATTTCAATATCTCGATGACCTAATATTCGATGCCATTGATGAATACATAATTTTTCTTTATTTTGAATAAAATTAATTGAGTTACATGTTTTCAGTATATATAAATTATTATCTATGTCACCGATTGCTATTTGATGATTATCAGGGGAAAGAATTTCAAATCCGGAATCAGAAAAAATAACTTTAAGTCCTCTATTAGCCAGTTGTTTTACTGAAATCAAATTACATTCAATTGATGGCACGTATAGGACATTCTCGATGGTTACTTTAGTTGCTTTTCCACTTTTGTTCAAAAAATTTACTATAACTTTGCCTTTGCCAAGGGCTTGTACTTCGTTGCCATTTGCAACCGACACATTTTCTTTGTGTCTATCATTTATTTCAATAAAATACTCACGGTTGCAGCATATATGACATGTGGCTCCTGAGTCCAAAATCCATCCATTCATTTTTCCAATTAAAAATAAATATTCATTGTTGTTTTCAACTACATTGGCATTTTGGCTCGCATTATTTGATTGTTTTTGGGACTGAATAAATTTTCTACAATTTCGCTTAAAATGTCCCGCATTTCCACAGAAATGACATTTTAAATTGTGATTCTCTTTATTCTTATTAAAAAAATTTTTATTTGATTTATTTGTAGAATTATTAAATTAATTATAATTATTAAAATTACTTGAAACTTTCAGCGCAACGTCATCTTTACTAGTGCCACCATTTCTAGCTTTACGCCTTCTATACTCTTCAATTATTGTAGATTGCACATAATTAGAAGTTAAATGTTCCTCGCTTTTGCTTTCAATTGCCGTAATCAAAGTATCATAACTTCCTGGCAAAGAACTTAGTAAAGCGGCATTCATAAAAAATTCTGCATTCAATTTTTCATCACCAAGAGCTAGGAATTGCTGAGATAATTCATTGAGTCGTTTTATATGCGCTTCCACATCACCATTCTCATCCACCTTTTGAATCATAATCTGTCGAAGTAAACGAACACGACTGCCAGGGGTATTCCGCTCGTGTATTTGTTTTAAAACGTCCCAGGCATCTTTCGCCGACGACCTACCACGCAAATGAACATACTGCGATTCATCAACCATCAAACTTATGGTGTTCAGTGCCTCTTCATTCTTTTCACCCCACGAAGCCTCAGGTGGAATAGGAGTGGTTTCGGACACATCTAATATAATAAAAGGTGAACTCACCTCTTAAACGACCTTGACAGTGTTGGCACTTTCCTCTATTTATTTTTTTAAACGTAAATAATAAATAAAATAAACGAATGACTATGCAACACTGAATGCAAGGCGTACTTTGATAAAAACTTTAAAATGTAAACAAAAAAATCAAGGCGTCCTTTATCAATAAAAAAATAAAAGCATTCTGTTCGAAATGACAAAAATCAACTCATAGTTACTAGGCTAGGCCTGCACTATTTTTTCTGTGCAGGCTTCTTTCTAGTACTTCCATAATTTTTGTGCTTTCAAAATTGTTTCTGCTCTGAATGCCCAATTAAAGTAGTTAAAATCTGTTAATGGGTTGAATGTAAATTTCGTGTTGCCGAGTGAAACCATATTTTTCAAAAAAATTTCAGCACCGGAAAAAATAAAAAAATTATTAATAAAAAAAAATAATTTCTTTTAAACAGTAGCAAAAGAAATGCTTCTCTTCGGCGGGAAAAAAAAAATATAATCAACTGATAACAATGTAGCAGCAAAAAAAATCAATTGATAACAATTAAAAAAAAATTGATGCTTCTTTTCGGCGGGAAAAAAAATTAATTGATAACAATCAAAAAAATTTCTTTTCAATTAATTGATGATCAAAAAACAATCAAAAAATTTCTCCTCAATTAATTGATGACCTTTCGGCGGGAAAAAAAAATTGATGACAATCAAAAAAAATTTCCTTCCAATCAATAAAAAAAAAAATATCTGCAATTCACTCTCCTGGGCCCATAACCTGTTGGAATACTACCTTTAGGATAATGCCTTTTTCAGTGAAATAAAATACGCTCTTGTTTTATGTTTAAATATTAATTTAGTTTTTATTAATTATAAATTAATTATACTTCTTTTAATTAATTTATTTTATACTTTTTAATTGCGTGATTGAACTTGATGATTTGGATGATGAGATGAGAATGAATGAATGATACAAATAATGATAATAGATAATAATGATAATAGATAATGAGTGAATTAGATTTGAGTGACACAAGTTGAATGTGATCACAGCTTCTTGTATAAAGCTTAAGATGCAATAAGATTATTTGTTCAACAACTTCCGCCCACACTTCCGTCCTAACTTCCGCCCTAACTTCCGTCCTCATTTCCACCCTCACTTCCGCCCTCATTTCCGCCCTCACTTCCGCCTTCACTTCCGCTACACTTCCGCCCTCACTTCCGCCCTTACTTCCGCCCTCTTTTCCGCCCTCACTTTCGCCCTCACTTCCACCCTCACTTCGGCCCTCACTTCGGCCCTCACTTCGGCCCTCACTTCGGCCCTCACTTCGGCCCTAACTTCCGCCCTCAATTCCGCGCTCACTTCCGCCCTCACTTCCGCCCTCGCTTCCGCCCTCACTTCCGCTCCCACTTCCGCCCTCACTTCCACCCTCACTTCCGCCCTCACTTCCGCCTTAACTTCCTCCCTCACTTCCGCCCCCCAATTCCGCCAGTACTTCCACCCTCACTTCTGCCCTCACTTCTGTCCTCACTTCTGCCCTCATTCTGCCCTCACTTCGACTCTTATTTCCACCCTTAATTCAAGGAACAACAAGTGAAAATAAAAAAAAATTAAAATACAATATATTTTTTTTATATATGTATACATCGTCAACTGATTCAATACTTGTCGTAGGGTGTTACCCGAATCGCCGAAAGACTTTTCGCAAAAAGACATTTTGCCTAATTTCATTTGGCAAAAAAGACACTTCGCAAAAGAACCATTTCGCAAAACGGATAGTTAACAAACTTTCGCTTTAGCCTAATGAGACAGCTAACAACTTTCCAGTTAGCATAAGGACATTTCGCAACTACTACTTTTGGCAAAATATACATTTCGCAACTACCCTTTTTGGCGTAATTCACATTTCGCGCGCGCGCTCGAAATGTGAATTACGCCAAACAGGGTAGTTGCGAAATGTATATTTAGCATGCACTATCATAAATGCATTATCATAAATGCATATTATTAAATTAAACAATTCCAATTATATGCATTTTAATTTTAAGAAATTTTATTTAATTTTTAATATCTGTTTTTTTAATATAGTTAATACAAATCCAGTTTGTAAATATAAGAAATAATATTAAAAAATTAATACTTAATATATATATTTTTTAATATGCAATACGTACCAAAGAAAATATAAGGATTAATTGTCTAAAATTATTTTTATTCTGCGTTTCCCTTCTTACTTCTATTTTGTTTGATACGTACATAACCAGTATGTACATTACAAAATTAATATTTTTATTTAAAAAAAATATTTCAATTTTAAATTCTCGGCAATCAAAAATAATAGTTTGACTTCCCTATAATCGTCTTTTCTTTTCAAAATATTTTCAATTTTTTTATCTTTTAAGTAATATTTCAAATTTTTTTATTTCAGCCGTTACATACAATATTTCTTTTCGGATTTCATCCATGAGCCTATAAAATCCTCCATGCTTTTTTTTTACAGTTAAAAAAAACCTTTAATATTCTATTCATCATATTTGTGCAATATAAAAAAATTGGTTAAACTATACTTTTGCGAAGTGTCTCAAATAATATAATGTTGTGAATTGGTATTTTGAGAAATATCTTTTTGCGAAGTGTCGCATTAGGCCAAATGGAATTTTGTTAAAGAGTTTTTTTTGCGAAATGGGGGTTTAGCGAAACATACAAATTTGATAAGTGGCTTTCGGCCAAATAGACTTTTGCAATATGGAATTGTCGTATGTTAAGAAATTCTGATTTGGCAAATCAAGTTTTAAGTTGAAATTGCATTAACTTTTTTTTCTGACGGTAGATTTCGCTGAAAATTGGAGACAATATGAAAAATATTATATATTTCTTAAATGTGATGATTAAAGTTCTTTAAAATTAAAACTTAATATACTTATTTAAGTAAATATACAAAAACATATTGTCGTATGTTAAGTTTTTATACAAATTCGTTTTTACTCTATGGTCATACGACATATTCAAAAACATACGACTAATAGAGAGTAAAATTTGATTAATAAATTATTGTCGTATGTCCAATTTTTTTCTATCTTCAAAATAAATTAAACAGAGATTTTTTTTAAACTAAATTTCATAGTAAATTAACATATTTCAAATAAATTTTAGTAAACAAACAAATTAATAATACAAAATAATAATACGAAGTAATATAAAATAATCACATTTAATTTATTTTTTATATAATTAAGAAATATTATGAACCATCACATTTAAACCAATTTAAAAAATATTATATAAAAAATATTATATTTAATTCATTTACAGATAATTAAAAAATATTCTATCAAAAACAAAAAATATTTTCGAACCTATCACATATAATTTCACTTATAGGTCATAGGTAATTAAAAAAAATATTTTATGAATAAAACAAAATATATCTTTGTATTAATCACATCAATTCATTTAAGTTCATTTAAGTAACTAAGGTAAGTATTTTACATATTAAGAACTTGAACTTATCTTCATCTTGGAAATAAGGCACCATAGATTTTAAATCTTCTTTTTGGCAGCTTGCAACGGAGGAACAACTGTAAGTTGAACGGTAAGAACAACTTTATACTCCAGTTGGAAGTTTTAAATTTAATTTCGTAAGAATTGGACTGGTCATAAAGTAAAAATTTTGTTGAAAATGGAATCTGCTGGAAGTTCAATTCCGTAGAAACTTTACTATAAGACATTGGGATAGTTCATTTTTAACAAATTTCTAATTAATGAGAATAGGCTTCCAATTTCAATATTTTTTAAAAAAATTTCAATCTGAATCTACTTCTTGGATGGGGGATGGAAATAAGGCCGCGGGAAATAAGGCCGCGACGTTTTTTTGTTGCGGTCGTATTTCATTTTGAAAAATGAAATAAGGCCGCAACAAAAAACCTATCGCGGCCTTATTTCCCGCGGCCTTATTTCACTGCGCCTTCTTGGATCAAAGAATAACCGTATCCAGAAAACTTTTGTGTACTAATTTTAATCATTTTATTATCATTTAGAAATTTTAATATTACGAATGAAGTCAATTGATTTATATTTGCGGAACGCATGAATCACTCCATAGAATTACTTTTGAATCGCTGGAAGATCTTTTACAACAAAATTAAATATTTTGACTAAAACGCTTGCAATATCATTTCCAGTTCTTACACCTAACGATTCCCGCCAAATGCTGCAGTATGTCACTTTTTTCAAATTGGGAATTATTAAAGCACCTGTAAAATTTAAAGTGTTTAGCTTTCTTTTATAATAAAAAATAGATGCATTTCTGCGAGGTAATGCAAACACATTTTGAAGATTGTAACACAAAACAGCCACAGACTCATCAATATTATTTCGAACTATTTCCCTTTCAGCTTTCATATATTGGTGTTGATTTATGTGTTCGTCGTAAGCTCAGGTACTATTATTATTATTTTTATATAGGAGACATTTATCACATAAATCTTTTTAGGCACAAAAATGACAAATTAAATTTACGAGTACATACGACAAGTATTGAAAATGAAAAAAAAATGCATAATTTGTATAAAATATTTGTCGTATGTTTAATATTTGATAACATACGACAATTATTTATTCTATACCTTTATTTTCATTAACATACGACAAACTGAACACTTCATAACTCGGAAACTAATAATTATTTTCAAATTCTGATCAGCGCAAATGAAAGAGCGTGTCCCAAAACCCTCAAAACAGCTTTAACCCACAAAAATCGAAAATTCAACATACGACAAGTATTGACTCAGTTGACGACATACAGAATTTCTTTACGTTACGTTATGTGAACTTTTCTATAATTTCGCACCTCTGTTTTGTTTTCATAAGCCGCGTTAAGGAACTACGTTCCAAAAAAAAAATAAATTTCGGAATAAAGACTTATGTTAAGATAAGAATTTTTTTTTTTGCTTTCTGAAAAATAATCAGAGTTAAGCAGTTATTCCAAAATCATAAGAGATTAAAAACGACTTAGGCTATTATGTTTTTTGGCTGTAAAAAGTTTAATTGTAAAGCTAGGAACGTAAAAATTTGTGAGTACATATACGTAGAATCATATGACCAACAGTTTGGAATAATAAAATCATAATAATAAAAGCCTAACTCGACTTAAGCTGTTATGTTTTGTGGCCACAGAATTATTAAATTATTAATTAGAAACAGTTCTAGGCTAGACGACCACAATCATCTTTACAGCTGAATTTTTTTTGTTGAAACGACCTAATTTTTATACTTTATTAAAGTTCCGAAACCTTTAAATTTTCAATAGCGTTATTATTATCTCTAACCTTTATCATCAAAACGGCATTACTGCTGGATTTGGTTTTACGAATTTATTACGTATCTTTATCTCAATATATGCTTTGGTAAAACCTTCAAATTACTGCCCAGATAGAAATATAACATAAGTTAAGTAGATATTTGGCTAGTATTTATTTATTTATAACGATGTTCTATGTAATACAGAGTGCATTTTAAAAATATTTCAGAAATCGTATAACCAAAATCATAATTACCTAAATCTAAAAAAAATTAACTGAAAAATATATAGACGGCTTCATGTTCTACTAAAACTTAACTTAGCCAAGAGATAATAGTAACTTCAACAACCATTTCTTGTTTTAAAGTTTTCATAAACTTTAAACATATAACATTAGCTCGTCTCGTACAACAAAAATTAAATCATCTTAATTTAAATAGTATCTATACGATAGGTGTAATTTATTCTCGACGGTACTCCAAAATTTGCTAAATTCTTTTTGAATAAATAATTTTTATAAAATTATAATTATAACTAACGAACTATAGTTTAGTTAATACATCACTAACACGTTACATGCATTACTTTATTGTGCAATTTAACGAATGCATTAAATCAAATTATTTGTTTTTTCTGTATATTATCTAGAACTTTTTTGTAATCAGTCAGAACTAATTTATATCCTTAGATAATTATCTGCAATCTGCTTTATATAAAAAAAACATTTTTTTTTTTTATTAAATATTTATTAATTTTAAATAACTTATTTCATAAACAATAGAAAATTTAAAATAGATTAATCACAGCCAAAGGCAAAATTAAAGTCTCATCAGATCTAGTTTCATACGACTTATATTTTTCCTCAAATTAAAAAATTCTAATATGAGTTTTAAAGAAATAGAATCTTTTAAACACCACTAGAATTCACGCAATATCATAAGCCTTTCTTTTTGAGAATAACTTTAATCAAAATAAACATCAATCACATATCTAAACTAATTTTAATTGATTTCTATTAGACAATGGTAGAGAAGTCAATATATATTAGATTGAAAAATTTATTAATTAAAATTATTATTAGGTGGCAAAGATAAATTCTTGCTACCCAAAATTTAAGTTTATACCAAAATAGAATTTTTTTATCGTTTTTATTTTTAAAATCGCAAAGAACCTTTAATTTGCCTTTTTAAGAGTTAAAAATATAAAATGAGTACATTGTGACATGAAATATTTTTTTGAATACATTATTTTGAATTAATTAATTAAAAATTATAATGTTACATAAAATTTTTGTTTTATTTATTTATATTTTTGTTAGTTTACGTACAAAAAAAAATATTTCATCAGCTTCGCTATTAATTTTATGATTAAAATATAATATTTTTATAATTGGCCCTTCATTTTTCTAATTTTATTCATATAACATGTATTATGGGTCTTCGTTCACATTATTACACTTAGTTTGGTTCACATTAAAATATATGCAAAATAAAAATTGATCAATAAATAAATATAAAGAAATAATACATACGTCAGTTGCATTTCTATTTGTGCCAAATGACCATTTTATACTTTTTATGTTTCAATAGATTATCTCGTTTCTAGAACATTTTATGTTTTATTGAAGTATAGATATCGTCATATCAATCAAAACATAAAATGGTTATTTGAACAAAATCAGAATGTAACCGAGGTTACAATTACATTATAGTTTATAATTTTTCTTAGGTACACTTAAATGCGTACGTACTGTAAGATATGAAAACTGCAAACATTTTATTTTGATCTTAATACATGTTGCTCCAAAACAGAAAATATTCTTTAATTTAAATTAATAATTACTAAGAACTATTAACCTCCATTACTTAAAATCTGTTATTACAAAACACTAGTTTAAAACAAAATTTAGTAAAATATATAAGGAATAAATTTTAAAACATATAATGTAATATATTTAAGATTTGTAAGATAATCATGTTAAATAGTTTACGAACTAAATAAATGAAATAATAAAAAAAAAAAAAAAAAAAAAAAAAAAAAAAAAAAACCTTCTCTTTTACTTAAAAAAATTAATTGAACATTTCATATCAGCATGAACTATCACTTATTTGATATGTATATATAACAAACATCCAAGTTCATCATAAGCAATTCTATTTTAGCTTCAGCTCAACTTATTTAACTTATTTTTAATAATCTAAATTATTTAAAACTGAAAAGACATACATGCAATCATTTTGGTAAAATTTCTACTAGTTCAAAAACATATATGGCTAACACTTTTATGTTAACTAATTATATCACATTTTCTTATACATCTAAATTCATACTTAATTAATAATAATTTATGTAAACGCATTTAAATTATTAGTTTTATGAAGAATGAAATTAATTATTTGATTAAGTAATACAGTTTTTAATAAAAAAAAAAAAAATGAAATAACTACTTTACGATAATTCTTTCAAAATAAATAATTTTATGTATGGCCAATTGAAATTACTGGTCATAGAGATGCTGTTGCTTGAAACTGCTGCCTCCTCTTATGCAAAGATATTCTTGACTTATGTAATTCACCTTTATGGCATGCCACAACAGTCCCTTGATTAATCGGTATTTGTTTATTATTATTTCCATTATTATTGTTGCCTATTAAGGTACCAATCATTTTACTAACAGAAAATTTTCTTTGTTTACTTCCTGGTCGTGCTTTACAATCGGCTAAAAGTTTTTGAAATGATTTATAAAGTTCAGGACTATTCTCTGCAACTGATATTTCAAAAAAATCAATTGAATGCTTTTGTGCAATAGCGACACCTTCACTTTCATTAACCTAAAAGCAAAAAAAAAAAAAATAAGATATTTAAAATATTTGTATAAATTATAACATTGAGTAATATAGAAACTCTTTGATTATATTATAAAATAATTAAATGAATTAATAAAAAAAACATTTTATTCCAGTTGATTATTATAAATTCAAATCACGTGAATTAAATCAAATACAAAATTAAATATAAATTTGTTTTTATTTAAAAAAGGATATTCGTGCCAAAATGAATAGAAAGAAATCTTGTCGTATACATATAATTTGAAATAAAATGTTTGAAAGGATGTTTTGTCTGTTTCATGCAGCAGCAACAACGTGTCTCTTAATTATGAACAAAAATATTTCTTCGTAACAAATTAATCTACAATTCAATAAATGTAAATAATTGATTCTCAATTAAGGCACATTTTAGAACACGCAACTGTTAATTTTTTGTTATGCATAATTATCATATCGTCTGGTGATAAAATAACCCGTATGTCATAAAATAGTTTTGAATAGTTTTAAAGAGATTTCGTGCACTTAGCCTTAACCGATTCGAAAAAGTTATACACCATTTTAAAGCATGAAACAGTCCGGAGGAGGTTTTGAATGCAATTTTTTTTCTAAATTAAACTATAAAATAATCCAAAATGGCTTTTCAATCAAATTTTGGGACTAAAATGTTTGGGACGGAGCAAATCATTTTATAGTATTTTTTTTGTTAGAAATTATTATTCCAGGTACCTACTTTAAAATAAACAGTGATAATAAATGTTATATAAAAATTAGATTTTAAAAATACCTCTCTTAAATGATCCAATTCAGCTTTGTTGGCTATCAAATAAGCTAATGGTGAATTCTGTTGTGATTTTAATTCAATTAGCGATTTAGTCGCATATTCAAAACTACTACGATCTGTAATACTGTAAACAATCATACAAGCATCTGCCCATTGAATCTGAAAGAAAATAATAATTATAGTTTTATGTATTATTATTATTATAATTTATTCCATTGAAAAATCAAATTAGAACGGACGGAAATTGAAAGCAACAAAATTGTTACTAATTTTCGAGTTAATTTGTTATTAAAAGGGGACTTGGTACCAGTTTTAATTTTTTGTCCCAAAATTTTCTTGAAAAGTAGTTTTAGATTATTTTAAAGTTTAATTTCATTCATAACCTCTGCACTGTTTGGTTCTTTAAAAGGGTATAAACATTTTTAGAATTGGTTAAGGCTAAGTGCTCGGAATCTCTTCAAAACCATTTTTTTGTGTCACAAAATTGTTTTGCAGAGATTTCGAGCACTTAGCCTTAACCGATTCTAAAAAGTTTTATACCATTTTAAAGTATGAAACACTCCTGAGGTTGTGAATGAATTGTTTTTTTTAAATTAAACTTTAAAATAATATTAAACGGCTTTTCAAACAAATTTTGGGACAAAAAATCCTCTTAAAGAAATGTTAACTTCCTTAATATTCATTTATATAAGAATATGAGTTTTACAGTTAAGAGTTGATTTGTCAATAATTAAAGTTAATTTTAGATTAAATTAAATTTTTTTTTTTTACCTGTTCAGCCGGAAAATCATTTTCATTTTCCACATAAACATCAATAATTTCAACTTCTAAAAGGCCATTCTCTTGTGAAATTATTTGCTTATACAGTAAATCTGTGTTAGACCGGTATTCGCCAATAAATCTTCGAGTCAAATATCGAACTGTCAATGCTGAAAATATAAAATTAAAGAAAATATTAAAAATTAATTAATTACACTTCTCCTCTAGCAATTCATATAAAATTTTAGTTTTTCTTTATTAATAAGAAATAGATTTAAAATATGTATGTATCTACATCTACATTTTTTCTGAACAAAAAAAAGAATAAAAAAAATCAAATTTGTACGCAATATTCGTCCCATAATAACGTGGTCATTATTACGCCGGTAACAACAGTGAATGACTAAAATAATTAATTAAATCAGGAAACAATTTTACAGAAATTAAGTATACATTCAAATATTTATTGAATATTCTTTAAAGCAAGTAGGTTTTTCTAAGAAATATAAAATCAACCATTACATGTTAAGTTGAAACCGGGTTCAACTAAGGTTCAACTACATGTAAACGGTGGTTGAGTTGAAATATAGTTCACCCGACTAAACCTAAGAAATTCGCTCTGTTAAGTTAACTTTTTCCATGTAAACCATGTTAAAAGTAAGCCATTTGTTTAGTTTCTTTTTTTATTCTCAGTTCAACCACAGTTCAGGCATTAAACAAACTTTAAATGAATAAAAACCTAAACTTTCTTGGTATGAAATTTAAGGTTAGGATATATTGGGCCACTTTCGGTAAGCAAATGTTGGATGAACCAAACGCAGTGTTAAGGTGCCTAAATTTGACCTCTTTTCAACCATATTTCGACGTAAGCACGGTTGGACTATCATGTAAACTAGGTAATATTGTCAATGTTAAAATTTCTGAAATCGTTTTATTTTATTTTTTATTTTTTAAACCTTAATAAACTGAAAGTAAGTCACATGTGAATAATTTGGAAAATACATTTTTACACAATATTCTTTTAATTTTCCTATTAAATACCTACTTTCGTTTAATTGTCGCATATTATACATTTCATTATTTATTTTAGAACTCTAATCTAATGACCATGGCATTTATAATTCCAAAGAGAAATGAACTTAAACTCATTAATTATAATAATTATAAAAATCGACACATATAAATTTAGACCGATCACATAATTAGATCGATTTTATATGAAAATTTAAGAATTAATAAAAAAATATTATTTTTGGCATCAAATTTATATTAATTACATTAAAAACAAAATAAAATTATTATTGTGAGTGTAGACTTTTAAAATCATAAAAATATTGAATTTCTAAAAATATTAATTTTGACGCGCAACGTCGAAAAAATTTATTTATTAATTTATTAAGAATTTCTCAATTTGATGTTTTCTTTATTAGCTTGTTGTTGACGTACTTCTTCAACTTTTTACGCGCACTTTTTACATAGAAACATAATAATTGGAATAACAATGTTGTTGAGCTTTATTTTTGAAAGTCGCCATCAATATTTCTTTTGAAAAGAAGTGTTTATTTCATTTGCAAGGTCCTACTCTGGTTATTTTTGGAAAGGAATAATAATTTTCGCAGCGGCATGTCTCTTTAAGAATAAAATTTATATATTGCCCAAGTTGACTTAGTTTCAGTATGGGGATTGATAGTGATGATAAGTAGACACTTTCAAATTGACCAGGTTAAGTATATTTCGACCGTTGTACCCAAGGAGATCTATTTGGATTCCCTACTGAAATGGTCAATTGGGTTAGAGTAGGAAATAAAAATTAAATTAAAATAAAAAATAATTACAAAATAAAATCCATTTTTTTTTTTTTAAGATAACTTTCTCTTATCTAATTTTTTTTTTTTAAGTAAGTGCCTTTGGCAGTGTGTATAACTTTTTCGAAGGACTGATTTAAGACGTCTTTGTATTGCCAGTTCAGAAAGGATATAAAACTATAAAAGTCTTGAAGTTTCTAAATTTTCCATATTCCAGAATTTTATATATTATGTGTATAATATATACAAATTCGTACTGTAAACACGGTTTTTATGTATTTTTTTTTATATTGTTTAATTCAAAAAAAAAAAAAAAACAAATAAATTTATCCAAAATAAATGAACATTATTTTAACATTAATATGGTTAAAATTTTGTTTTTTAATTAAAAAGGTCAAATTAAGTATCCCAGCACGTATTTTCTTCTTGTTTCACAGAATATTCTTCTTGTTGCTAACATGTAAAAAATTGCAAATTAGCAAATTATGACCTCGTAAAAATTTTCTAAATAAATTCAATGAAAATTGTGGAGATTTACTTTAAATTAGAATTTTGGAAAAAAACAAAATTAAAGTTATTGCTTTCTAAAAATATAAGTTCTCTCGTTAAATTTGGTTTTTGCTGTTATTTTAATGACAAATAATATGGTTTTCAAATTTAGAAACTTATTATTATTATTATTATAAATATAACACTAAGTTTTTTTTAAAAATATTTAGCTCAATTACCGCATATTCAAAAACATTTTTTTTTTTTTAATTTTAATGAAGAAATTATGAAACTTTAATTTCTGAAATTTATGGATATCGATAAAAGAGAACTTAAAAAAAATGGAAAGACACCCCCCAGGGACTCGGAACTGGGGGCTGAAAATGGATTTCCTTGAAAAATGTTAGGTATATATGAGTTAGATGTCAATTAAAGAAACATGAAAAAAAAAATTAAGTCCCGATTCTTACTAACAATTCGTTTGAGGGACTGAAATCAGATTTCGATTAAATTCGGTATACATGAACAGATAGCGATATTAGTAAAAATTAAATAATATTCCCGATATTTGAAATTCAAATTATGTATATACTTCATTTATGAGTATTATGTATATACTTCATTTACTGCTGTATATTTTTTGTTTTGTGAGTCAAAATATAAGTCAAGGGTGCCTTTTTATCGCGGGAAATAAGTTTTCGCAGTATTTAAAAATTTTATTTCTATTACATACTTATCTTATATAATTTTAGATTTAATTACTACATAATATATGTTTTTAACAGACCTCACATTTTCAACATAATAAGGGAAAATAATTTCGTTTTTATTCACATTAAATTACAAATTAAAAAGTAAATATAATAAAAAGAGGGCACCAAGAGTGTAATACGTTAGCAAGTACATTATTAATATATTATATCATATCATTAATTTACAAAATTTAATTAGGTTTTTCTTGTGAAAAGTATTTTTCTTCTCAAAACAAAAAAAAAACAAAAAAAATATAGATTAAATATGTGTGTAATTATAAAATTTAATGCAATTTGCTATATTAAAATAACAATAATGATCTAAATTCTACAGACAATTATTATTAATTTGAAAAAAAAAAATAAATTATCTTGTAAATTAAATTTCTTCATTAATAATTAATAAAAATATATGCATATATAAAAATGTTGAAGAGTAGTATTTATGTTTTTCTTTCTTGTTTTTCATTTCAACAAAAAATAAATAATAAATAAATTTCATTTGCCACACGACGACCTAATAATTCAAGCAAAAAATATTTAGGTTACAAATTATTAATTTGTTAAATTTAACAAATCAAAAAAAGAAAAATTCAATATTTTTTTTTTTTTTATTTGAAGTGTAATGAAATTTTGACTCTATAGAATTTTTTTTTTTTTTTTTTTGAAGTTTTAAATTAATTTTTCTAATTGAAAGTTTCCAGATATTTTTATATACAAAATAATAATAGGTTATTCGATGATTGTATTTCAAAGAGTGTATGAATTAATAATAAAAATATTTTAATTTAAGATTAATAAATATTATTATTAGTGATTTTGATTGAATGTTTCATTTAAAAATAGAATTTTGAATAATTTCTGTTTTTTTTAGAGCTTCCAAGCGATGATATATTGGATTCATACTAGTTGAATTACTGAGAAGTCCATCGAATTTAATAAACTTTCTAATATCACTTCATTTATGATTCAAGATGCGGGAAAAAAAAAGTCGCTCAAAAAATGCTCAAGTTCTCTGAAGGGAAATATCATATTTTACAATCATCACAACATTAATTTTTAACCACTGGGCTGCCACCCGGATTTTGTGTACAATTAAAGTAGTGCATTAGAGCAGCGTTTCCCAAACTATTTTTACCAAAGAACCCTTTTTGGTTTAAAATTATTGACAGAACCCTCACTAACTGAAATTTTTGAAAATATGATGAATAAAGCATTTAAGTTTAAGATTTTTATTATAAATAAAATTTAAATATAAATAAATTATTATATTATTTATTCATTGTTTTTTGTGTAGGTATTATAAAGAATAAGAAATTCGTAAATTTATTAAAACTGTTAGATTTATTTATTTTATCAGAGTTAAATATGATGTTGTTTCTTTTCGTGGCAAATCCTTGGTATATTCGGTTTTATTGTTGAAAGCAGAATACGCAATTAAGTGTAAATTATTGTCACGTTTTTTGTTTTTTTTTTTTTTTCAGCGACACCGCATCATGGTGGCTAAATTTTTTTTTTTAATAATTATTACTGGAAAATATATTTATTTTTCATTTTAAAATAAATGCAATTTTCACATGGAAAATTATGTCAATTGAATTTAAAGAAAATGTGTAAAGTGGAACATTTTCTTCTTTTATTTTTCTTTGTTTACTACCTACAATCGATTTTTTGAATGAGTCCATTTAGAAAAAATTTATTTTGTAAAAATATTACAAATATTTATTTTCCATTAATAAATATTGAGGACAACAGGAAAATATAATTTTATTGAAAAAAATAAATGCATGCAAAAATTTCATTATTGATAAAGACTATTATAATAATAATGGGAAACCTTGAAAAAAAAAAAGGGAAAATATATTTTAAGCATTTTTATAAGAAATAAGACCAGACTGTTTGTTTTTGTTTTAGCAATAGTATAGTTTCAACAACAAAAACATATTATATTGCTTGTATATCACTCTTTTACATTTTATACGACAGAGGCGGTTTGATACTATTTTCCTATTTTTAATAAATCATAAAACGATTGGTTATGCTACGACGACGTTTACGTAGAGCTAAAAATGGTAAATGTGTTGTTTTTTTCATACGCAGAATGTCTACTGCGTTTTAAATCGAAACAATGAACTTTCTTAAATTTTCGTTTCAATATTTTTTCAATTTCACTACATATTTTTAAGTTATAATTTTGTGTTTTAAATTTCTAATAATTCAAACTATAATTTTCAATAAAAATAAAATGAATTAAACAAACTTACCGGATTTTCCAACATTTGAATTTCCCAATATTGCAATTCTTACTCGTGGCACCGCACTTTTATCATCTGCCTTCATTGTAGCTGGAATAAAATAAAAATATATAAGGTTAAACTTTAAATATTATGTTTTGATTATGTGTTTCATTATATATAATGCCTGCTATGTATTTTATGTATTTTATGTACATTATTTATAAGTATAGGAATATGTGCATGTTAATGTCGTGCTGAGACAAAACTTTTTCCCTCCTATTTTATCTGAATAAAACAGTTGAATCTATTAAAAAAAAAAAAAAAAACAATTCTTAAGATTGTTTTTGTCAAGAATTCTATCTTCCATCTTACGAAAAAAAAGATAAATTTTACCGATCTTAATTAATGTAAATCTATAATTGATACGATAAATAAATTTAAATTGTATATAAAAGTTTATAAAAGATGATAATCTGCTGAAAACAACGTTCATTTATTTTAGTAACTTTATAATAATTACTTAGTTAATCTATAATCCCACACTATATAATTCTCTTAATTTTGCTCTGACTTTTATTATCAAAAACATAATTTAATTTTTATTTTGTAAATTCCACTAGTCTATTTACAAACATATGTAAGTATAAGATAAATATAAAGGGAATAAATTTTATTAACATAATCTTTTCGTTAAGTTGTTTAAAATTTCACATAAAATCTAAAATTGAATTCTACATAATTTTTTATCTTAGCATACATATAGGGTATATATGTACCTACATAATACACAAAAATATATATGTACGGTATATATAAAAAAAGAAATAAAAATACATAAAAATTATAAATAAAAATTCCAAAACAAAAAAATTATGCACTTTTCTTGTAAAAATGTTTGTGGATAAAAGATATCGCTATTTCTATAAGTCAGTAGATATAATATAGAATAAATATTTCACATTGCTGGTTTTGACTCCGAAACCATAGAATTAGATGTAAATTTAATATATCAAATAGATAGGCGTGTTTAAAAGCCAGAACGTTTTATCTGAAAAAAATTAGTTTTAAGTTAGAACGAAATAATTTTGTTCAAAAAATTGTAATTTTTGTTTAGAAAAGTTTTGAGAACAACTTTGGTTTCAGTTTTTTGTTAATTCCTTAAAAACTCCTGTTATATGTGAATAAGAAACAAATAAGACGTTTTTCATAGTTAACTTAAGATTAAGGGTATAAGGATGAAAATTATCAACTTTTAAATAAAGAAGCAACTTAATAATGTTTTCTCAATTTTTTCTTATCATCATTTAAGACGTTTTGACTTTTGTACAGCACTTGCAAAATTTTTATGTTTTAATAATAATTTAACAGGAAAATGAAACTGAGACGAAAATTTTTACAAAATCTTATTTTTAATAATAACCAAAAAATTGAAAATTTATTCAATGTCCGCCAAAAAAAATTTTTTGTTTCTTCATCAAATAAAACAAATTTATAAATTTTATTTTTCTTTTGAAAGCATAAGAAATAATCTTAAAAATTAAACACAATTAATAAAAATATAGGCATATAAATGTTTTTTTTTTTTTAATTTATTTATATTGTTTTATATACAAAATATGGTAGATATATCTATATACATGTATATTTTAATGTTTTCTTAAAAATAAAAATAAAAACAAAAATTCTTTCTTTCTTATTTATAATATTTTGAATTTTTTTTTATTTTTAAATTTTTTTTCAAAATTTTTGTTGACAAACTTTTTTTTTTTTTTTTGGCGCCAGACGAAGTTTTACACTCACGACGATACAAAATAATTTTTAATTTAAGCTATTAATCACAGAAATAAAAAAAAAAGGAAAATTAATTTAAATTTAATATTTTGTTTCATTTTCATTTCAAATATTTTCACTATAAACATACAAGACATAATACAGAGTGGAAAAGAATCTGATAGAGGAGTTTCGCTAAATAGGAATTTCTTATTTATTTATTATTATCAAAATAGGAATTCAACAAAATAAGCAGAAAATAAGAAAAAAAAATTTACGCATTAAAGATTATAATTCTAAATTCAGCCTTTTTTTTTTTTTTAATTTATTTTATTTATTTATTTTATTTTTTTTAATAACAGAAACCATCGTAAATTTATTTTCTAATTGAATAATAAAAATTTGATGAAACTGAAGGCAAAGATTTGAAAAAAAAAAAGATAACGATCTCTAATCTCTTTTTACAAATAAAAATTCAGTTGTCTATGTCTATACTTATATATTTGGGCGGCAATAAAGAAATATATATTAAGTAATTGAAATAATCTCATGTATTTATGTTTGTGTGTGTGTTCCCAATTAGCGCTTGTGCACCGTTTTGACATCACTCACTCTTTGTAACCTAGTGAGGCGCCTAACAAAGACCTCTAAACCCACCCCGTGACGTTAAGGAATTATATCACTTCCCTGAGTTTGGTTGTAGCCAGCACATTTAGAGCTTCAACGAAATAGTCACCTAATGTTCTTTTTCTGGTTCTTGCTAGAGCCGGGTATTTGCAGATAAAGTGGATAATAGTTTCTTTATCATCCTCATTTCCGCAACTGCGGCATTTTTCGTTAAACGGGATCCCGAGTCTTGCGGCATGACCCGTATAAAGTCATTAAGAGTATGTTTACCCAAACTGAGACAATTTCAATCTCAAAACATGAAATATGTCTTTTTTGCTAAAGAAAATTATTTGTTTTAAAAATCGAGATAGTCTTGACTTGACTACATTAAATCTATACATCATGTGCAAAGTCAAATTTTTGGCTTTTTGTGTTCTTAAAAATGAGGCTCACAACTACTGACACATAGTTGACCTAAAATTATAGAAATTTACCGAAAACTATTTTCAAAAAATTTCGAAACATTTGCCATTGTACACATCCAGAATTTTTCGGAGTGGGTACGTTTTTCGCCGGCCCTGATGGTTATACACAATGGAAATTAAAACTAAACTCGATTCGATAAATGTTAGAACCATAAAGATATGCAAAGTCTTACGCAATATACATAAATATATATAAAATTTACATACAAATGAATAACAACTGATCAATAACAACTGATAATTTCTTCATTATTTTGAATATTATTTTTGATTACAATGTCAGAAATATTATTTTGTAAGCAATCATTCATAAAATAAATGCAAAAAAATATTTTCCATTAAGACTATGTATATACCTCCAGTTCTTAAATAATTTATGTGTAAAGTCTAATTTTCTTAAACGCATATAAAACTACATTATATGATCATCAGAAAATTTATTGAATTTGATGAGAAAAATACAAAAATTAAATATCAATTAAATTAATATTTTATATTGGTGGGTGATTCAGAAAAAAAAAAAATTAAAAAAATTTTCCTTTTTACAAAAATTCTGTTTTATTTTCAAGTTAAAATAATATTTTTGGCTGATTTTCAAGAATTTTTTTTTTTTTTCATTTTTTACTTTATATGAAATGTTGTGAAATGAATATCTATAAAATTAGTGAAAAACGCATTCTTGTTTCTTTTTGCTGTTTTGAATATAAAGAACTCGAAATTCTTTAATTTATGAATGTGTTTCTTCTATGTTTTCTTTTTGTCATTATGTATAGGTACAAATATAATATTAAAGCCCATATTAGAAATTTAGAGTGATATTAATAGTTTGTTGCAGATAAAGAGTAGTCTAGTTATATAGAACACATAATTTGTGTACATATAATATGTAATAGAAACACAAGAAATCTTCGTCGGTCCAATGACAAGAAAAAAAAAAAAGGCATTCAAAAAATTAAAATTTTACCGTGAATTATTTTTCATTAAATTATAATTAGAGCATTAATTTTTTTTATAATTAGGTAAACAATTTTTTTGTATATTATGACTTCGTTTTACAATTTTGTAGTATCTGAGGAATTTGAATAATAATTTGCCAAAAGTCAAAAATTAATTTTAAACCTTGTAGTCGCCGAACTTTACTTTAACTTTAAAAAATAGCCCTACATGCGAAGTGCGTGCTTATTTTAACACGTTCAAACCGGCGTAACCCACTGTTGGGTCACATGTGAATATTTCATCTGGCGGCGTGACTCATCGGTGGGTCACATGTAAATATTTCATCTGGCGGCGTGTACCACTGCTGGGTCACATTAGAATACTTGTGATTCGTTTTTTTCAGGTGAAAAACATAATTTTCTTTTACGGCGCCGCCTGACAACATACAGGAATATTTTCAACCCCGCCGGATGAACAGAAATACAAAAAGCTGCGCCGGCGTCAACATGTTAAATTCAAAAATTTTCCCTCCTGGTTTTTTAAATTTGTCATATTAGGTTGATGTTAATGTTAAAGAGTTGAAGTTCCAAAAAAATTTTTTTACTGAATTTCTGAATCGTCTGTGTCCGGAAGACAACAATTTTATTGTTGTGCTTTAAAGTATATGTATTATGTTTCTCTATATTTAACGAACTGGGCGCTAAGACAAGGTAAAAATCAGTTTGGCGAGCTGCACATAACGGAAATAGAAATGTAAATTTATTTCATTTGTATTTGTTTTTTTGTGAAATTAAATTGGCATAAATTTTTTTTGGGCCAAAAAAAGAAAATAAAGAACTAAAATATTTGTTCTGTTATATTTTTACTACATTTTTAGTGCAATCTAAATTGTTCTAAATTGCAAACAAAAAATTACATATTTATAAATGGTGCCTTTAAGAAAATTTGAAAAAAAAAAAAATCGAATAAAATTATTTTTATGTTTTTTATGTAGAATTAATTTTTCGTTACATATAAATTTATGTTTTTTACGTTCAATGTGTAAAGTATAGGAAATTATTGTATTCCGACATTTAGAATTATTATGTACGTGTACATGATAATTGTGCGTTAAGCATAAGTAATACAAATATGACAATAATATCATTAAAAATTCTCTTCTAGATGCGCATAATAAATATATATTTTGAATATTTTCATGTTAAAGGAAATTATTTACAATATGAGTATATAAACAAAATCAATAGACATAATTGGTTTTCCTATTCCAGAATTTTACATTTCTTTACATACTTACTAAAGTCTAACCTAGACGGAATAGCCTTTTATACGTTTTGATCTGACTTGACGCCGCACACAAGTAAATTTTAACAATAAATTATTAACAACATTAAATACTTAAAATGTAAGAACCATGTAACACTTTGTATTCTCGAAAATTGGTTCTCCCCATTATTATTTTAGATTGCCAATTAAGGCTGAGCCACTATTTTAGAAATTTGTTTTATTGAGAAGGCAACTAAGACCCAAATACATTTTTATAATCAGTGAAGAAAAATCGAGATGGGAGTGTCAGATTTAGTTATTCATAGCCATCAAATACGTTTGACAAGGAAAAAAATAGTTTCCTGTATTGAAGTTACTGAACAAATTTCAGATCAGATTTTACTCTTTTAAACATTAAAAAATTAAATCTTTTTTCTAATAATTATTTCTCACATAAACCACAGGCATTTGGGCTAATAATATAACGTCACTGATATCAGAATGTTGCAATCAAGACAATAAAAGCTGCCATTAACTAATATTACCTTCTTTTTTCTTTTTTAATTGACACACTGTCATTTTATAATAAGAAATACATTAATAATCCTAATAGTACACATGCTGTATATTATAAACTGTATACTTAATAAGATACTTAATAAGACCTACTTTAACTGAATGAAATTGAAAGAAAATTAACATTTCGTCGACCCAAAATTATAATGTCGTATCTGCAAAAACTAAGTTTCGAGAAAATCGACTTTAAAGTTTGGAACGCTCGGAAAAAAAATTGAGCCGAAAAACTTTTTAATTTTTTTTTCGTAATTCGCCTCAATAATCTTTCTAGATTTGTGTCTTAAAAGCATATTTTATGCTACCAAGTAATAACAGACTTTTTTTTTTAACTTCTTTACCTTAAGGTCCGAGAAAAATTGAAATTTCATACAGATACGATATTATAATACTGAAAATTTTTGTTAAAATATTTATTTTTTCAAGTATATTTTAATACTTTAATTACATAAAATGATCTTTTATAACTTTTAAGAATTAAGAGACAATTATTTATTTTAAAAAAATAGCAGTTACGACATTATAATATTGAATTTTTTTTATCGATATTTTACATACAATTCTGTCGTAAATGACATCATTTTGTTGGTTACGAGTTACGACATTATAATATTTTATTAAATCTTTTTTAGGTTACTTACGACATAATCGACACTGAATATCTCGGGAACTATTAAAGATACAGCAACGTGGATAAGACAGATCGAAATATCATCTCGAAAAATATAAAGATGAATTCTTAACTCATTTTCGCAAAAAATACAGATACGACATTATAATTTTGGGCCGACGATTTATAAATAAATAAATTGAGATATAGTTTATCTAATTATAATGGGATCTATTTGATGTACATCTATAATAAATAACACATATAGAAACGAAGGCTTCATTCAAAAGTTTCGTTCTTTATCGCATTTTAGTGACATAGTAAAATAAACTTTAATAAAAAAAAAATTTCCCCCCAAAAATGAAATTAATTCCCCGAAAATATATTTAATACGTTTTATTTAATTTCTTAAAAACTTACTATAGTTAATCTAATTGTAAACATTGAAATAAAAAATAAAATTTTTAATTATTAAAAATAAGTTATTGAACTCATATAAAATAATTTCTACACCACTTTAATTTTTTTTTTGTGTTTAAAAAATTATATGTCAATCATATTTTATATGTATATAGGATATTTAACTTAATCCTTTTATGAGTTTTTGGTTTTTGACATTATTTCTATTTTAAATATTGTGGTTTTTCAAAAAAAAAAAAAAAAAAATTAATTTAAACACATTATAGTGTGCCTATCACAATTTTGTAGAAAAGGGTAAAAGAAATAAAAAAAAATTATAACAAAATGTATACCCTTCGAATGATCCATTGACCTTTAACTGCTGTATAATAATGCTATTCTATTTCTAATCTCATTCCTGTTACTCGTAATCGCCTGCATCCAAAATTCGACGAAAAATAGTTTATATTTAATTTAATTTTGTTATCCGTAGAGTAACATTGTACTTTGTACATGTAGATGTAGAATATAGAATGGAGATTTAATACGTATAAGATACTTATTACAAAAATGATAGTATATATCATTTGATAAGCGTGAAATCTATAGGTATATGTATAATATATAACTAATTTTTTTTCCCGTACAAAGCTTTGTGTAGTGATATTTATGAACCGATTTCCGTTTTTTTTTTTTTGCATTGAAAAATTATATAACTTTTTATGAAAATCAGTTGAAACCCTAGCGTTGCGCACCTACAACTTCCAAACCACAAATCATAGGATCTTAAGTTTTGCACTAAAACAGTATTTCTCATGTTTATGTGATAATGGATTTAAAATCGCTAGGGTAGATCATTCATTAGTTATAAGGACTTTATTGAATTAAAAACATTCATATAAGTTTTTATGAAAATCAGTTGAAACACACCTGTAACTTCCAAACCAGAAATCATAGGATCTTAAGTATTGCGATAACAAGTTAGCTCAAGGTCTCCGCATAAACTGATTAATATAGGAGGATGTTGTAGTTGACATAACAATTATATGTCAATGAATTTTCTCGTTTTAACCTTCATGTGTTATCCTTCTTTATTCGTAATTATTGTTTTCACTTAATTATGTTTTTTTTAATTATATATAAAATATATTTCAGAATAATAAACACGACACATGAATTAAAATTTATGAAAATTTTTGTTTATATTAAAAACCATATCAATTAATTAAGATTTTTTTTTTAATTTTTCATTTTCACAATATTAAAATGTAAAAATACTAAAAAAAAAAAAAATAAAACGAAAATATTCCATTCATCTTCAAATATTTATTATATATGTACGCCTTTAAAATGAAATAAACAATTTATTTCATTGAATAAACAAAAAAATTGTTTTCTTCTTCTTTATTCTTAAATATAATAAATATGAAAATATATACCTATGTAGTATGTATATATTTATAAAATACACAAAATATACAGATTATTTGGCAATGTACCGGTGAAAATTAAAATTAAAATAATATAAAAAAAACTACAAAATATTTTATACCTACTTAAATTTATCTATTTTGTATATCTATTTTGTATTAATAGTAAAACATATAAAATGATTATCTTTACAATTTAAATTTTTAAATAAAAAACTATTTCTGAGGAATCTAGGGTATATTTCAATTTATAGAACAAGATAATGGTAATATTATATTATAATTATAAACTAAACTCTACTAAACTAAAATATTAATAAATATTTTAAACTACTATAAAGAATAATTGGCTAGAATCCCTTGATATTTCCTAGTCAATTTCAATTCAATTCAATTTTATTAGCGACTGCAATTTGTGCTTATGACCTAATAATCTATAATGTTCTTCTTTAATCTATCTTAGAGGCTACTTATTTATAGTTATTTACATTATATTTATATGCTGATTTTTGCGCCATAATCAGATGGTAGCTTTGCTTAGAGCTGACTAGAGATATTTCCATATATACAAAATTAAATTTTTGAAAATAGTTTTTTAGTTTCAAAAATAGTTCACCTAAAAATCCAGTTCTCAAAATTTAGTTTCTAGGTAAAAATTTTCAAATTATTTATCGAAAATAGAATCTATCTCAAATCATTGATACCCCATAGTTATTTTGGTAAATTAGATTAAAATAATGAAATTTAAATCTAGAATATCGTTTTAAGTAACATAGTTTTATGCAAAATTTCAAGAATTATTAAAATCTAGTTTCTGCAATTATATTATCATTTGTACTTGCTAGATTTCAATTATTGTAGTAGATTTCAGTTTGATTAGTTATAGGAGATTAATAAACTAGATCATTCGTAAATTAACGGAAGATCTAGTCTTGCTACCTAGGATTCCACTCTATAGGAACCCAGTTTGGTATTCTAAACTGAAATCTAGGTAAATTTTGGATGCAAGATTTTAAACTATCTCCTAGCGACTGCAAATCTAGTTGTACTAGGTTCAAGACAATTTTGGTACTGTACTGTTTAGAATATTATAATTAATCTTTCTGGGAGCGGGCCTCTTTGCAAATTTCATATTGCAAAAGTCTATTTGGCCGAAAGCCACTTATCAAATTTGTATGTTTCGCAAATGTCCATTTCGCAAAAAAAACTCTTTAACAAAATTCCATTTGGCCTAATACGACACTTCGCAAAAAGATATTTCTCAAAATACCAATTCACAACATTATATTAATTGAGACACTTCGCAAAAGTATAGTTTAACAAATTTTTTTATATTGCACAAATATGATGAATAGAATATTAAAGGTTTTTTTTAACTGTAAAAAAAAAGCATGTAGGATTTTATAGGCTCATGGATGAAATCGCAAAAGAAATATTGTATGTAACGGCTGAAATAAAAAAATTTGAAATGGGTGGGCACCAGCAGTAAAAAAAAAACAAATTATTACTTAAAAGATAAAAAAATTGAAAATATTTTGAAAAGAAAAGACGATTATAGGGAAGTCAAACTATTATTTTTGATTGCCGAGAATTTAAAATTAAAATAATTTTTTTAAATAAAAATATTAATTTTCTAATATGTACATACTGGTTATGTACGTATTGAATATTAAAAAAAAATATACATTAAGTATTCATTTTTTAATATTATTTCTTATATTTACAAACTGGATTTGTATTAACTATATTAAAAAAACAGATATTAAAAATTCAATAAAATTTCTTAAAATTAAAATGCATATAATTGGAATTGTTTAATTTAATAATATGCATTTATGATAATGCAACATATTGTAGTGCATGCTAAATATACATTTCGCAACTACCCTTTTTGGCCTAATGTGAAATGTGAATTACGCCAAAAAAGGTAGTTGCGAAATGTATATTTTGCCACAAGTAGTAGTTGCGAAATGTCCTTATGCTAACTGGAAAGTTGTTAACTGTCTCATTAGGCTAAAGCGAACGTTTGTTAACTATCCGTTTTGCGAAATGGTTCTTTTGCGAAGTGTCTTTTTTGCCAAATGGAATTAGGCAAAATGTTTTTTTGCGAAATGTCTTTCGGCGATTCGGGTAGGCTTGTGTGGAGTAAAAGGTTTCATAGCAAACCAAAACTTTGAACAAATCATACGAAATCAGCAATTCCACAAAAGTTTTTAATATTTTTATTAAATCTATTTATTTGATGGTTTAAAAAAAATAATAATAAATAAAATTGACCTAAAAATCTTCTTCAATCGAATTACAGATATTCCGAGAAATTCTAATATAAGTATTTACAAAGCGTACATATAGAGTACAACATATACAACATATATTATTAAATTTTGCCAATTAAACGGAAGTTTATAAAGAAAAGAAAGAAAAAAAGATATTTATACACTCATCTGATTTATTTCAAGTATTATATCATATTTGTTTATTTTTCAATAATTAAAAATTGGTTTTCTCAGGTGTGAAAAGGAAATATTCATTCATTAAAATTTTATGAAAATATTATATATATACAAAATATGTATGTTTATGTAAAAAAAAAAAAACATAGAAAATTATTTTTCACGTGTGGGAGAAAAAATAAACATAAATTAAAAATTTTCTTTTCTTTTTATCTTTTAAAGAATTTTAATTCATATAAAATGGCAAATATTTTATAAGAACCCTTGTGAAACTTAAAAATAATATATACACATTTATATATGTACAATCGGAAATCCTTATAATTTAAATACAAATAATATGTAGAAAAGTTTATTGAGACGATTTTAGCGAGTTTTATTAGCTCTAAAATTTTAAGCTTTATGTTTGACCATTTTCACATATAGGATTTAAGTAAAATCAACGCGGTGCATTTTGGGGTGACCTAATCGTTTTCCTTCCAACCTAATCGAAAGTAAACCACAAACTCCAATTTTAGTTTGCTGTATATAACTAACTTTGGATTCCGCGGCATTTAAAGTCATATTTGGGGTTTCTGTTTGCCAGCTTAAGAGCCCTTACTGCGGAAAATGGGTCTTGGTTTTGCTTTGATTCTAGAGTTACTACAATCAAGACTGAAGAGATTTTTTGATATGTTAGAGAGTATATAACTGGCTCCAGGGTAGGTGGGGCGAATTTTTTAAATTTTGAGTTTTGTTGGCCCAAATGAGCCTTTGAAAAACTTGAACATATTTGCTGAGATTCTGCAGTAAAGGAAAAAGATAATAAAAAATCTCAAACGCAGAAATAAAACTAAAATACCAATCTCCAGGGTCTCCAGGGCTGGTGACGTGAAATTTTGAATTTCTTTAATTTCAACAATTAAAATAATTTATTTCTAAGAATTTTTTAATAAATTTTGATAAATTACAGTTTCTGCACAGAAATAAACAATTTTTGTCGCATTTTTCACGGCCGTTTATTTTCTGTAAAATAAAACAAAAAAAACTGCAAAAATAGAAAACAGAAAAGAAAACAGAATTTCACGTCGAGGGCTCTTAATACAGAGTTGTGATTTAAGCGATCCTGATTTTAAAAAAGTAGTTCGGGAAAACTGAATTAAACTAAATATAAAATTGTTTTAATTTTATAGAATAATTTGGAACTTGAAACATATTTTTTTATTATGTGAGAATTTATTTTATTTGTCATTTATTTATTTAGCCTAAATCAAGCTCAATTTAAATTACATGCTTAAATAAAAAGAATACAATGAAATGTAAAATACATTTTTTCACAAGCTTATTCAAATATATATCAAAAAATTAAATTAATATAGGTACATCAGTAAATCTGACTAATTCAAATCAAATTAACTGTCACAAATTAACTGAATTACAAGCAATGCGAAATAAATAAATAAAACATTTAAAAATATAAAAACATAGCACAGAACACAGAAAACAATAATCACAAAAAGCTTTAGGTCGAACTCTGACGACAGAGCACCTACAATATTAGATATTGCTATATATATAATTTCATCTTTAAGCAATCCTTGCTGAAACTTATATCAAAAATTAAAGATTCAGAACTCAGCAACATCCTGGAGATTGGTTCATTATATGTCAGTAGTTCGAACGCTGATTTACTACCAAAGCCAATTTTACACAAGAAATTAGACGACCGAATATTACCCAAGTTGCGACTACTTATTCCCTGTATACTTTGGAAATATTTTTAATAAAAAGTTTTTTGTTTTTTTATTTCTAAATTTTAAAAATACAAATTTTAAAACAAAAATTTTTATAAATTTTTTTTTTTTTCGTTTAAAAAATAAAATCTACTCACCACCAAATTTAATTCGTTAATTCACAAAGAACTTAATTTTTGCAATTCTAGATTTTTAAATATTTAGCAAAATTTTTTTTTTTCTTCAAAAAATTTTGAATATTTCGATTTAAATATTACTCATAATTTTTAATTTTTATGTTTTTTTTTAATTTACAGTATTTTCTTGAGTTTTCATAACTTAATAACTTTTGTGGGCAATAAAATAAAACTTCAATTATTTTTTAGTTCTTCACGAACTTTTAAAATTCTTTACCACCAAATTTAGAATTTTTTGTTAAGATTATTTATTTTTTTTTTTTGTACTTTTTAATCAAGAACAAAAATTCTAGATATTTTTGATAAAATATTTTAAATTCCAAATTTATCTTTATTATATTTATAATATTTACATTTGCATATAACTTCTAACTAGGTATTAAAATAATAAAAAAAAACATAAAGATAATAATTTACTTATAAAAAATGTTCTTTTTTTAATTCGCACTGAGAATTATTTTCTAAAAAATATTTCTTTTTTCTTTTAAAATTTTATCTTTTCAATATACAAAAAATATTTGTTTCGAACAGTCTGAACTCGTAAAGAAGACTAAAGTCTGCCGATTGAAATCAGTTAAATTTATAACATTAAAAAATTATTTCCATTTTCATTAAATTAAATATTTTTATATGGATGTACATTTATCTATATATATATATAGTTTTTTCGGAAAAGAAAATCATAACGAAATAAAATTCCTTTATTACAAAAAAAAAATTAATAATAAATAAAATGAGTAAAATGGATTTTCCACACACAAAATTTTCATTTATTTATCTCACAATAAAACAAAAACAAAATATCTAAACTCTCGTCAGTAATACAGAGAATGAAAATTTATTTTCGCTTTGGGGAAATTTTTATCCGAAAAAAAAAAAAAATTGAGTATAAGAAAAGTATATTATAATTTTTTTTTTTCGGTATAATCAACAGGTGTTTTCATCTGATGCCTCAAGAAAATTTTAAACAAAAAATATTTTTTGCATTAATAAAATTACAGCCATCGAAGTCGATCGAATTGAAGATTTCTCGAAATACCTAAGATCGTCTTTAAGCTTTTGGCTTTTATTATTTCATATATGTAATACCAATAAACTGAAAATAAGTTGAAAAATTATTTTAAATTTATTAACCTTCTTATTATCTCTAATTTTAGATCCTTTTTGATATTATTTTCCATATTAGTTAGATTCTTTTTATTGAAATTGATATGGTCCTGGTCTCACGCCAGAGACGGCGATATGGAACAAAAAAGTACAAAATTTATACGCTTTTTAAAATATTTTAAACATTTAATAGCAAGCATGTCTTTGCAAAAATAAATTTTTATTTTCAACTTTTTGGGGCTCCTCAATAAAAAGTATCTTTTGTTAAAAACATTTTTTTTCTTATATTTTTTTTTATATAATTGAATTGAAGTGTGTGGAAAATAGAATTCAGCTTGACTGGCTGATCCGTCAGCCCAAAAGACACTGATTAGTTCAGATCGGTTGACAGATAAGCGAAAAAGTAAAAAAAAAATTAAAACATTTTAAATAAAATCAATATGGATTTTCAATATTTTCCAAATTTCTAAGAAAAAAGTTTTCATATAGATTTCTATAACATTAAATTAAAGAAATATTCTACAACGGACCAATAAAATTGTTTTTCATTTATAAAGAGAAAATCTAAATAAAATATATAAAATTTAACAAAATGAAATTTAAGTGAAATTTCTATATTACGTTAGACAGAGTAGAGATAAGTATCAACTGTGCGGGTTCATAATACTTGTTATAAATGTATATTTTTTAATAATGAGAAATATATTATGTAGAATTAGATAATATTATGAATGACAGACTTTTGTATATATGTAATCATCATCATTAAATTTATGTACAGTATAGAATGGATAATTATACAATATTATAAACATATAAACCATATCCCTAATAAAAAAATTATTGTTTGAGGAAATAAAATTGGGTTTTTTTTTTTATATTTATATAGTTTAATGTAATGTTAAGCGTTAAAAATTTGAATTAGTCACGAAATTTTATGAAATAAATTTAATTTCGTCATTGAATTTTTTAGTATCGTAGAAGAATTTTTTATTCGTCGTAAAATTACATTATAAATGTGATTCAATAATGAAGCGAAGAAGGGCTGAAAGTAGGTTTCGAACAAAATTGGTAGACATAAATATAGAGATTTTAAAGAAAAAACCGGATAAGATTGCAATTGAAATACTGAAAACGTGTGTTCCATACTTCATTTACAAGGTTCTGTTCCATATTTTTTTTTAATTATATTTATTTTAATTAGAGAATTAGAACACCAGCACACCACCTGGCCCAGAACTTAAATCACATCTTCAACATTTATAAGAATATGTGTTATTGATATTGTTACGAGACTGTGCGGGGTTAACAAATAAAAAGTTTTTTTTTTTTGTATTTCTTTAGTATGTCGTACCTCTCAATCAAAACATTAGAGTTAAATAAAGATTTCACATCAATAAAATATTGAATCAAATTTTTAGTTTTTCTTTTTTTTTTTGTATACATATAATATCAAACATTATGTACATACTCGTTAACTATATTAATGCGCCAACAAAATATTAATGAACTGAAAGTATATGAGACAAGAAAAAAATCTAATTTAACCCTGACATTGCATTGCATTTTAATTTGCATAATGATATCACTCATATGTATATAATATGAGTTTAATGGCTAACAGAAAAAGAAAAACAAAGAAAATTTTTCTCTGATTCAATTTTTCACATGTTCTTTAAATAAATATACATAGAATTTTAGGTATTTTCTATTATAAATCACAAAAGAATTTATTTTTCAAACAAAAATAGTGTATATAGGGTAGGTAGGTATATGATTATTATTATATCTCCGTATAATGTTTATTTTCTAATGTGATAAAATTTATTACTTCAAAATATTTAGGTTTTTGCCATTATTTACTTTTGATATAATATGTATGTTATATATTAAATATTATATTCATATGTGTACAATGTACGTATATTTTCATTTTCGTTGATATTTCTTTGGTATTTTATGAATTTTGGGATTTTTTTTTTTGTATATATTATATTAAAAATTTACAAACAAAATAAAATTATTTGACTTAAGAAATATATTTGAGAAGAGATTGAAATTTCTATAAATATATCTACATACTACATATACTCTTGAACTGAAGCAATTCAAAATTATCTCATACTAATTTAGATATATTTGATGAAAAATTATAAAAATAACATAAATATTATAAATATATATTATAAAGGTTATTATGAGTTCGCTGATGCTTGTTTATTTCTTCGTTTATTGTCACCAGGTTCGGAGTCATAACGGCCATGGGATTTCTAACTCACTTAAAAAGGCAATAACACAAAAAAAGGAGCGTGATAAATTTACTACTAGTGGCCTGTTAAGCAGGGCTGTGCAGTTGGAGTTGTGGAGTCGGAGTTGTGGTGTTTGTATGGGGTCGAAGTCGTTACGAAAATTCGCGACTCCGACTCCAAGAATTTTTTTAACAAATGTTTTTTTTAAATTCATTGAATTTTAAAAATTTTGTACATGCTTTTTAACAGCTGAAAATGTGACACCCATTTGTCTGACGATAATTTTGTCTTAAGGTCCGATCTGGCAATATTATTTCTAATAAATTTATTTAAATTAAGCAATTGATCGAATAATTTTGTATTTTCTATAATTATATTCATATTTTGAAAAAATGTGACGCTTTTTTCAACTTCGTCCCATTCAAAGCAAAATAATAAAAAATTTTCTTAAAAGCCAAAAAGAGAACAAAAGAGAAAGAATATAAAAAAAAGAAAGAATAAAAAGATCCGAGGAAAAAAAGAGGACATGTCCTCTTTAATAGAGATGTTCTGGAGACCCTACTCCAACTGAATCATATTAATGTAAATTGACATCGAAATGTTCACTTGTCAAGTTTTTTATTAAACTTGTCTTTTAATTTATTGTGATGACTTTTATAACGACTTTCGGCAATCGTTTTCGGCTGATTTTCGTTTGTTTTTTTTGCTTATATTCTACATCAGCGTTTCTCAACCTTTCTACTATTGCGACCTATAAAATATGAATACAAAATAACGCGACCCTCAATGTGAAAAATAACGCGACGAAATCTGAAAAATTTAATGACAAGCTAGAAAGACACCTTTAAAATGTTTTATTTATTTTTATTTTAACGACTTATAATATGTTGTTGACACATTCATTTGATAATTAATTTTTTTTCGTTCGATTTGTTTAAAGCGAATGAATTTTAAAAGCTGTTTTATTATTATCAATCTAAAAACAGAGCAATCTGTTAGAAAATAGATGTATAGATTAATTCTTCTTACATAATCAAAATATTTTATTATTTTTGAAAAAATATATGTAGCATTTGTAATAGAATTTTCCCATTAAAACGACCCATTGAAAATCTTTCGCAACCCAAATTCGGGTCGCGACCCTACGGTTGAGAAACACTGTTCTACATCAATATTTGATTTCCTTTTATAATATTTTTGATTTAATTAAAATTGTATGTATATGTAGTATTAGTATATCGCGATTTCCACAAAAAAAGTAAGCCGTTGGTAACCCGTACGTAATTTATATTTTGTTAGGAAAACTTTTTTATTTTTACTAGATTCAGAACAAACTTAAACTATGGTTGGGCTTAATTTTCCTCTACTTTGCAGAAACACTAACATTTTTGAAATCTGGTGAAAAATAAAAAAGTTTTCTTATCAAAATATGGATTACGTACGGTGTACAAAAAAAGTTCTTTTTTTTATTGAAATCGCGATATGTATTACGGATGCACATTTATCCTTTTTGTAATTAAATAAGTAAAAAAAAATATTCATTTTTCTAGTGCTTGGGTGCTCCCAAAAAGTTTAACGTAAGCGGTTGATTTTCATCAAGATTCTATTTGGACCAGGTATCGACATTATTATGTGTAGCTTATGTACATCAGAACATAAAAGCGAAAAAAAAATTTTTTTTCGAATTGAAAAACGATATCGCACCTTATAGTGATTTCCAATAAATAAAAATCGAAGAAAATTCTATTTTAATTATATACATATACATATATTTTTAGAATTTATTTTTCCCATTTAGGTTCAATTTTTATGTGTAGGTACAACAATTTTAACTTCTGGTTTTATGGAATTTATCTCAATTGGGTGAAAATATATAATTGAATTTATAAAAAAAAATATTCAAAGAATTTAAATTTGGTCCATATGATTTAAACGAAAAAAAATAATAATTTTAAATTAAAAAAAACACTCACATTCTGAATTTCGAATATATGAAATATTTAAAATTTAATCTAAAAAAAATAAATTAAATATTTTGAACAATGTTTCTTTAACAGAGTTTTTTCACCTTATGAAATGTGAAAAAAAAATGGAACAATATTTACATTATTGTATAATGAAATCTGCCCGTCGGTCTGTCTGTTTGTTTGACTTTTAAACTTTCTAACTGCTTTCAAACACAACACTTCAAATTTCACAAAAAGAGAAGTCTTTTGGTCAAAGACAAGTCAAGTTAGAATTTCACCAAAATTGGAAAATTTTTTCTAAAGTTGTGATTATTATTCATTCAAATCTTGACTTAGGTGTAGTATATTAATAAACATTTTGTCATTTAAATATTTATAATTGAAGTTTCAAATTTTCAAAATATTTATAAAGATAAAATTTTCAAATCTACTGAATTTATATATTAAATAATTTTTAAATTTTTGTTTGGATGAAATTATTCAAAGTTTAAATTTTATATTAAATTTTTTTCGCATTAATTAGTGCTTGGAAAAGTTAATTATTTATCTTTTAGTCAAGTAAATGTAATAAAACCCGATTTAGGTTCTCGATCTATAGTATATAGCTTTACAAGTGCTGTTTTAAATTAATAATTACATGATTCAATTACATGATAATAATATCAAAGTTATAAAAATAATTATCGTATACATAATAAGTAGAATAATTTTAGTAAATCATAAATCCCTATATAATTTGTGTATCTATCTGTATTATTATGTATAGTACGTTATTGGAAAACAAAAATTCAAAACAAAAAAAAAAAAAACTTATTCACACCTGACTTGGTAACTAAATAAATTTTTTTTTTTCTTTTGTACCTACAATTTTTATTTTTTATTAATGAATAAAATATTTATTAATAAATAAAATATGGGGACATTATTTTTCTCCTCAGAGCAATCAGGATTCATTCAATTGAATTAAAATTAGATTATGAAATACATAATTACTAAACACTAAACAGTTCAAAAAAAAAATTGGACATTTCAGTTTCCTTTTAACCTTGAACTTTTATTAATTGACGTAAGTGTATATTTAACCTTTGTAAGACGATGTCAATTACCTTTATTATTTATAAATAAGTTACTTAGCAAAGTTGTTTTATTCGCTAATTTTATTTTTTTGTATAGGTATATCGCATTCGCATATGTAAATAATAATACTGGATTCACCGTCAATTTACCGAAAATACAATTCACCGAATACACAATTCAACGAATATACAATTCTCCGAATATAAACTTCACCGAAAACCTATTTCGCCGAAAATATAATTCATCGAAAACACAGTTCACTGAAAACACAATTCACCAACAGATTGAGTTCGTTGAGTTTTGTTTTCGGTGAACTGACACGATACGGTTTTAGGTGAATTGAGATTTCGGTGAATTGCGTTTTCGGTGAATCCAGAAGCATAATCTAACCTATTTTTTTTGTCTAAATAAATAGTTATATTGTAGATGGAATATAAATATTATTTTTCTACATATAAATTTTATAATAATCTCTAATTACAACAACTCGGAGTTCTAATACTATATGTTAAGTCATAATACATTTTGTTTCATCATAACAGGCAAATAATTCAGTCTGTCATCCCAATCAAAAATATAAACTATGTTCGTACTATACTTAAAATTAATTAATTTAATTGCACTCTGATCAGTCGTGATATCCTGGGGAAGAAAGACAAGAAAATTATCTATTACTATGTTATTATAATAATCAGTAGTTCAATCAAATAATCCGGATGGTAATGTTTAGTGTATATCGATAATTTATAATAATCTTGTTTGTGTTCATACATTTTTATTAATTTATTTTTACAAGTTATTTAAGTTTTTATTATATTTATCACATTGACCTTTATCTTATCAGCCAAAATTGATAAATTTTCTTTTGCATAAACAAAAGAGTCATAATTTTTTCAAATTGATGTATAAAATAATTAATTATATGTTATATTATTATAATAGTTATTAAGTTATTTTATTACTATATAATATAAGTTATTTAATAAAAATAATGTTAATGTTTTTATATCAGCCCGTATTTCAAGGAAAATCATCCACCTTCAGATGAGGATAATAAAAATATGCATATATGGTGATCTAAAAATTAATAAGAGTACATAATACTGTACAGGGATAGTGTTTTATTGCTAGTTGTTTAAATTATTTATTTAATTTTGAAAATTAAAAGATCACACTGAAAAATATCATAGTTTTCTCTTCGTTTCCAATTTGATTTTCACGCAAAAATATAATGATGATTTTTTTATGCGAAAAGGTAGAAAAATTCTCAGTTTTTAATTATTATTTGAATAAAAAAATAATAATTACTTCGATCTTTTAATCAGTGGACAATTGAAAAATTCACACAAATTCCAGCCCGAGTTGGGAATCGAACCTACGACCAAACCCTCGATCGAACACACTGTAGGATAATGACAATGCCACTACACCATGACGGCCGAATAATCTTGACTCATCTTTTCATGTATTTATTGAATTTTAAGAATATTGGACAATTATTCGAAATTTTTTTGCATAACTTCACATAAATTATTTCGAAATCCTACCCGGACACAGCTTTTATTGCTTTGGACTCCAATTTCACACATTTGAATAACTATGTCTTAAAACAACCTTCTGCTCCAATCTTTAGTTTGACGAGGGCCTGGTAAAAAAAATACCTGAACCGTCTCGAATATAATGCGTCTCCTGGTGCAGATGGTATTCCAGAAATTATCTTTATAAAATTATTCTGATGTTCTTGCTCTCCCATTATCCTTCAATCTTTCCTTGTCCTTAGGTATTTTCCCATCTATCTGGAAAAAGGCATTTATCAGACCCATCCATAAAGCTAGAAATGATGTCTCTAATTACCGCCATATCGTTAAAGCTTTCCTCAATCCCAAAACTGTTTGAACTCATAATCTTTGACGAAGTTTATCCTCATTTTACACAATTTCTAGTTGATAACCAAAAATAAAATAAATATATTTTTATTATTGCCCAGAAAATTAAGTAACTTAAAAAATTGTTTTTTTTACTACTATCACTATATTCATTTTTTTAAACACTATTTTCCAGTAGAACTTAAACCACACTTCCCCTTCTAGATTTCTTCTTATTATATTTTCCATTAACAGGATAATGATAATATGTAACGAAAATGGTTAGCAATAGGGAAGGTATTTTTATACTAGAAATACTTAATTGCGGAAAATAAACTAACTTCGATTATGCTATGTACAGAGTTCCTTAAAACGTAAAATGCCAAATCGACCACTTTAAACATAATCAGCAAGCGATAAAAAATTCATTTGCCAGGATGTTGCAAAAAATTTTCTATAATCTATTCTAGAAATTTAGCAAGTTTAATTTTTAAAAACTACAAGAAAAATATCACATGAATTTGTGTTATGAAAAATTAAATTTTAATATAATATGTATATATAATACTTTGTTTTTATAAGAGATTATGAACCAACCATTCACAATCTATAATATCACATTTTCCAAGTAAGTTCATGTTGTTTTCAGCACAATAAGAATTTTAATAATTTTCTATTCAGATATCCTTGTGCATATTCAAATTACAAGTTTGTAATATTATAGAATTTTTTTTTCTTGAAATAATTTTGTGCACGTTTTTAACATACAACATTATACCCAACAACATATTCTTTCAATTTACAAATACATTTTCGTTCAAAAACTTATTAAAGATAAATATTAATTGAATATGAAAAGCGTGCTACAAATTAGGATAAAATATAAAGATCATTGTATAACAAAATACATAATGTGCAATAAATATAGTATAATATGCGGACCATATTTGCCCGTTTAAATAAAGGACATATTCAGAATATATTTTTGTTTTCGCAAATATCTCGAAAACGGAGCGGATTTCAGCATTTTTGAAGTCGGCCCAACCTTTGATGACATTGAATCCAACTATTTAAAAGATTATATTTTTCCAAAAAAAAGACTACATGGTTTCAATTTAGATTGAACCATCGTCTTTGCAAATTTCTTATTTGTCCAATAAGAATCTATGTTCAAGTAATTATGCTCGAAAATAAAAATTCTAAAAATTAATATTTTGCTAGGTACATATACATATTTTTATATAATAAACAAATATAAATATTTATAATATATTTTTTATATAAATAAATATTATGTTAATTATACATTTGTATATAATAATATTAGGTTTATTTTTAATTTTTTTTTTATAAACAAAATATTTTTTTATGATCAGTATAATTTAAAAATAAAATTAAATATATATTTATAGCAAGTAAATAGTCACCTACTTAAAATTTTATTATAAGATCGGTCAGTGCATTTATGTGATCAAAGATCGAACTGTATATATTATATTTATATACATAAATACTTTCACATATGGAAAGGAGTTTCTTCCATTTTTGAGATAAGAAAGTTTCCGCAAACCAAAGAATATTCTTCTTTAAGTTTTTTGCGAGGTTGTCGCAAGATTCCGTAGTTTTTTTCAAAATAAAAGTTTGATATGGGGCTACATATTAGTCGCTTTGTTTTTTCGGAAGCATATTGGTTCTTAGAGATACGATGGGTTTTATCTACCATTATCAGTAAAAATTGAAAATTGAAAAATCAAACCCTTTCTCTAAACTTGGTTACATTTATTCAAAAACCAAAAATTTTTCTTAGATGAGAACTTTTCTGAACTGTAAACCATACTGCATCAACAGAAAAACAAAAAAAAAATACTTCTATATCTAAGGTTTGTTTGCAGCGACTGTAAAACTTTTCAGCCATCATACAAGAATATTAAAAATAAATTAGTTTCAAATTAGTTTAATTTTTATTTATAATTTTGAGTTCAATTCTTGAAGCAATTCTTGAAAATTGTAGTTCGTATTTGTCCTTTATTGCTTCGTATATGAATATGATACACTGTGCATAATCTATTTAATATTGTACAATATATTATTCAAAATATATATGTATACGGTTTTAATAATTTATTTCACGAGTTGTTACTTATACTACTAACTCATATTTATGCTAAATTTAAGTCAATTAAATTAATTTTATGACATTGTGTTGTTAATAAATGAAATAATTTCATAGTGGGTGGGTGATTGGAAATAATTATATTTTTTTTAATATATGAAATAAGAGAAAATAAAATAAAAGTTAATAAATTATTATTATGGTATAATTAAAAAAATCAAATATTAAATATTCGGTTCGGGTTAAAAAATATTTTTTTAAATTTATTTAATACACGTGTACGATTTTTTTTTCAGATTTAAAAAAGAAATAAAATAATTATCAGAAAATATGAGATAGGCATATATTTTAATATCAAAAATTATATTTTTTTTAAATAACTCTTGGACTCTTGGTTCATTAATCTTAATAAAATTCCTTAAAAAGTTTAAGCATTTTTTTGTCAACAAAAAATGACGTATACACCTGTGGCAATATTTTCGCAAAAGAATTTCAAAAAAAGGTTTTTTTTTGTTTTGAGAAACTGTTCAAAACAAAAAAAAACCTTTTAAACTATATTAGTGATTTCACCAGAAGCCGAACTGTCGTTATTATTCTTCATTTCATTCGATTAGATTTTTCTTACTTGGGGTTTACATTGGATGTTTTTGAAGATTATTTCGAAGATGTTTTTTCAATGTGTGTGTAAAAATTGTGTAAAACGAAAAAATCTTCATTTTAGTCTAGACTAAAAATCTTGCTTAAAATGTTAATTATTTTCTGTCAAATAAAAAGAAAAAATTGAATTCGAAAAAAAATTGACAAAGCGGGAATGTCAAAGACCTAAAAAGTAAATAAAAGGAAAACTGAAAACATAAATAAATTATTTGATTATGTCGATGCCGACTCAATTCACAGCTGACTGTTTAAATTAAGAATTTTCTTCAACGACTGCTCATTTATCGACGTGAAATAAATATTATTTATTCAATTCAATATTTATAGACAAATATTTAAATAGTTTTTCGTATTAAACAGAATAAATAATTTTTAAATGTTTTAATTGTATCGAATCTTTGATGAATCTTCTTTGTTTGTTTACAAATTAAAATAGTCAGTTTAAAAAAATAACCAAATAATTTTATTCAAATAATTAATACATTTTTATTTATATAAATTTTAATTTCTATATTTTTTTTATTTTGGTAATAGGTTAAGCCCGGGTGTCGTTAAAACAGAATTTAGCAACAGAACAGAATCAGCGACAGAAAAATTTATTCTGTTACTGAAATTCTGGTCAGAATCTTATGAGATTGCTGCCTTTAAAACAGAAAGAGAATCAGGATTTGAAATTTGTGTTCAAAAAAAATTTGAAATTTAAAAAACGTAAATAAACAAAGACAAAAAAAAAAATAAAATTAAATTCAATTGACATTCTGGCAACAGAAACAGAAAATAACCTCGTTTGAGGTTATTCAAATTCTGTGGACAGAATGAATTTTTCTGTCGCTAAATTCTGTTGTATTATTCTGTCGCAGAATAAATTTTGTTCAAATGTATGGGATTCTGTTTCTGTTGCATCCCGGCTGAAAAAGATAATAAAATTATGTTCACTACCGGCCAACCTTATTTTCTTTCCAATTTTATCGACTTCGTATCCATGACTTTATTATATTTATTTAAAAATTGACACATTTTAGTTCGACTAAAATCTAGATTTTAGTCTGGACAGTGAAAACTATTTCGAAGATTTTTACGAAAATACATTCAAAAAACATCTTCGAAATAATCTTCAAAAACATCTAGTATAAACGCTGCGTTAACTTCAAAAAATATTTTTAAAAATACTTCCAGAACCTTAAGGGATTAAGGTAAATAATTTTTAAAATAGGTAAATTACTTAAGCTTACAATAATTTTATTTGTAATTGGTTAGAATCTCAAAACGAAAACAACTCTTAAATTATAATTTTATTTTATTAGGTATAGATCAGCGATCCCAAAGCAACATTTCATGTTATACCCACTTCGAAATTGTAACGGAGTTCCCAAATCAATAAATATATTTTTTGTTTACAAGAATTGCATATAAAATTGTAAGTTTTTGCAGCAAAGTTCAAAGAAAAAACTTTCTGAAAATACATTAATTCAAAATTTATATGAAGAGTATTAGTCAGGTTAATAATTTTTTTTCCGTAGTTTAAGTTTAGTAATAAGTAATTTCGTTTTAGTTCCTCAAATTAACGTTTTTAATCAGCATTTCCTTAAATATAACATGTTAAATTAAATTCAACAAATCAATATCAAAACAAAAAAAAAATTATCATGTTGTAACGAATATTAATTCTAATCTCTTCCTAAATCTATTCTCTTCCTGTTTTTTTCACTTAGCAACTATTGAACTGTCAACAATAAAAAATTTTAGATCCGTAAAATATTTTTTTTTTATTATTTTTTAATTAATTATTGTAACTTTTATTGGATAATTTTTGGAGTTTTGGAGGAGATTTTACAATTTATTAATTTGAAGATTGAAGATTCAATCATTTTGGAGTTTGATTTTTGACGAACTTTCGTCTTTTTCTGAATTATCTTTGTGTTGTTCCTGAGCACTAAATTGGAGAAAAAAGTTTTTGACGACTAAGAGCCCGTTCCCAAACTGAGACTATTTTAAATCGTAAAATATACCTTTTCTGCTAAAGAAAATTCCTTTTTTTCAGAAATTGAAATAGGCTTGACATTTAATCTGTATCATCTGCAACGTCTGCTTAAATTTTCAAATTTTTGTTTTTTTTTTAAATGAGGTGCACTAAAAAGTACACCTATAAACTGAGTTTGTTATGGGAAATTTAAAATTTCCCTTTGCAGATTTTTAAAATATAAAATATCATTTCGGAACGATTTTTACGTCATAAAAATCTTGATTTGTAAAATAATTGTAAAATAACAGCTGTAAAATCGTGTCGTTCCAAAACTAGAAATTCTAGAAATTAAAATAATTTTTCAGTTTCTAAAATAGTCTCAGTTTGGGAACGGGCTCTTAGTACTATAAAAAAAGGTAGACATTAAACTTTTTCGCTGTTTTGGTTGCAGGTCAAAGAATAAATCAAGTAGACATTCTCTCCCATTTAGGAAATCATTTCTCACTACTTCTAGAATGTCATTAGACGTGAGTAATATTAATACAAATAAATGTCATCAGAGTGAACCTAAATTAAATAATAGTAATGTGACAAAAATTAACGAAAGAATTCACCTCAACAAGAAATTCGAAAAAAAAGCCACTCCGGATTTATATACGGTTGATGGTAGCCAGCATCGAACAACTGATGATAATAATAATAATAATAATAATAATAATATAATAATATAATATAATAATAATTTTATTGAAATAATATGTTAATAATTATATGACATTTAACAAAGTAAAAAGAAAACTCCAAATCTTAATTTTCAAAAATTGACATGACTTTATTAAAGTCGTCTGCCAGGTAAAATTCCATTTTCCAATAATTATATATACTTTTTATACATGTAGATACATTTTAACTAAAAAATATAAAAAAGATAATTAACAATAATTTTCTTATTTATCACAAAGAAAACAAAAAATTCGAGAAGTACTAAAGTTTAATTCAATTCATTCACTATTAAGGATCTATATTTTAAAGCTGATTTCAAATAGAGGTACAAGGACTCGTAACATTTTGCATTCAAATATTCCATAAATTGTTCATGCGGTAACACTTCATGTTTGAAGTAATGAACTCTCAAATATCTAAATATTGGGCACACTGAGACAAAATGATATGTATTTTCTACATCGTTTAAATTGCACAATTCGCATAATCCAACTGTATTAGTCTTAAACGCCCTAGTTTTAATATCAAGCAGTCCACCTCTTGCTTTCAAGACCAAATTAATCGTATCCAACGCATTGGCATCGTCGTTACTATTAGGAATATTTGGGTACTCTAGCATAGGATACGCATCATGGAAGCAAGAGGCCTTAGCTAACCGAACATGCTCACTCCATTGTTTTTTGGCGAGTTTATCTAATATGATTTTGTGATCCGATTTCCAAATCCAGAACATGACTTGAAAAATCGAAACGGTGGTCTACGTACTCAAATATTTTCATCCATTCCTCTGCCCAGTAAGAATTACATTCAATACATTTTTTTGCCAGAATGCGCGGCAGTCTTGTATCAGGCATTGAGAAAATCTTTCTTAGATACGCTAAGTGCATATTTAAGGTTTTCAAGAATAATTTTCCCAACCCTGTCTCTATATGTAGCATGTAATTTGGTGTATTGTTAGGCAAATAAAACAGTCGCTTAATAAAAAACCTTAGAAGTTTTTCAACAGAGTCATACTCAACTATTCTCCAGACTTGAGCACCATAGAACATCAGAGACGTTACTGTGGCTTCAAAAACTCTAAATTTACTGCTAAATGTAATATTTCTGATTCTAAACATATTCGACCAAGCTTGATTTAAGCGTTTTTTGATGCCACGAGTTTCCGAGCTAAATGTTTTTCAAACGACATATTATGTGTAAACAGAACTCCCAGATAATTATATTCGTTCACAACCTCTATTTCGCAACCGTCATATGTCCACCTTTCATTAATTGCTTTACACCCCCCGTTCCTAAATATCACAATCTGTGATTTATCCAAATTTACTGTAAGCCCCCAGGTCTTACAATAGTCTAACAGTTTATTTATCATTAATTGAAGACTTGTTATACTATCCGAGAGCAAAACCAGATCATCAGCATACATTAGGATTTTAATCAAAGTATCCCCTAAAAGTACTCCACCCGGCAGCAAATCTGCAAGATCATCTATAAAAAGTGAAAAAAGTATGGGGCTTAAGACCCAACGAAACATCAAAAAAATCCGAAACATTTACTCCATTCCACACTGCAGATTTAGAGCATTCATAGAGTTTTTTCAAAATTCTCAGCATTTTCGTTGATATTCCAAACGTGATAGTTTAAAAAACAGAGCCTGTCTGTTGACAGTATCAAATGCTCTCCTAAAATCAACAAAAATGCGTAAAGTTTTTTTCCCTTTTTCAGTCGAATCTTGATAATGCTAGATAGGTTAAATATATTATCTACTGTTGAATATCCTTGCCGAAAACCAGCTTGGTATTCACTTAAAAGCTCATTTTCCTTTACCCACTTTGTTATTCTGTCTAACAAAACCCCAGTAAAAAACTTATAATCTGTGTTTGAGAAAGTTAACCCTCTACTAGGTCTATATCTCCTTTTTTAAAGATTGGGAATATAATAGAGTGATGATAAGACTGTGGTGTATAATTGGATTCAAAAATTTCATTCATAACATCACAAAGCAATTGTAGAAAATCTGATGACGCGTTTTTATTCAAATGTTATTCTGTTTATACCTGGGGCTTTGTTGTCTTTTGCCTTTTGTATTACCCTTACTACTTCATCAATTTTAATTTCATCATCAAGAACCGGGATTAGCACATACGGTTCAGCGAAATGTATACTCAATGGGGAGCAGCTCGGTTTAAAGATTTCAATGAAGTGAGAAACAAATTCTTCAATTTGAATGTGCTTCCCACTGAAAAACTCCTCATTCTGAACTCATTTGCAATTTTCCACCATCCTTTGGAGTCTTTTACTGCGCATAGCTTTTCTGCAATTTTTATTTTGTACCTTTTCTCCTTTTCAATACAAAGCCTCTTATACTGTTTCAGTTTTTCCAGATATTTTTCTCTAAATATGTTAACTTTCCCAAACTTTCCACACAAGTTTAGGAAAGCAAACATTTCTCTCCTAGCGTCACAGCATTGTGAATCAAACCATCTTTTTTTCCCGTAAATCACCTTAGTTTTAGTAAAGACCCGAGAAAAATTATATATCAAACTCTTTAGCCCATTTACTTTTTCTTCGATCCCTTCCTCATTATTAAATTTAACTAAATTTGCCCTTGTATATATTGCAGTTTTCAGCTTGCTTTTTATTCCACTGCAACTTTGGCAAAAGTTCCATATTATTAACACACCTTTCATTGCATTTTATTTCCAAGACAATAGGCATATGGTCTGAGTAAGGCTTACTTAGAACTTTGAAATCATGTACTAGATCAATATTATTTATAGGAAAGGAAACATAGTCAATGACCGATATACCCATTGCTCCGATAAACGTTTTTTCACCGTTAAGAATGACACCGCCATAGTCATTTAAAAGATCAATTATTTTTTTTCCATTTCTATCCAAAAGTATATCTTTACTTGTTTGCTTACTAGAAATATATGGATTATTCGCAAGATTTTTTTTGTTCAGAGTTTGCTCTGATCCTATACGCGCGTTCATATCTCCTATAATACAAAAATTCGTAGCATCATTCGTAGACAATATAGTTTTAATATTTTCAAAATCCCCTATCCAACTCTGATTATTATTTAAATATACAGGAAGGTAAATAAAATCACAATTATCATATTTCGCTCTTACACATACTGTATTTACAAATTTTTCAAACTTTAAATTAAATATATTCTTCTTTGACTTTTTTATTCCGTATAAGGATCCTCCGATTGTTCGACCGTGGCTATGAGTCCTTGTAGCTTCTATAGAATGAATTTCGTAATCACTAAAAATACAAGAAAAAGTTTCAAAATTATGTTGCATTAAAAAAGTTTAAAAAAGAAAAAAAATATAAAATTTATTAATAAAAGCAAAAAAATCATTAAAAACAAATTTATTATTAAGACCATGAACATTATATCCTAAAACCTGGCTCAACGGGCTTAGTTTTATTTTCAGCTATATATTTGACTTCATAGTTATTTGGTACTGCAGTAAGTAATTTAGTTATGTATTCAGCGTCTTTTGCCAAGTTTGCAATTATGTAGCCCCCCTGGAACGACCACTTGTATAATCTGCCATCAATTGTAAGGGCCAGTCCTCTGGTTTCACATTTCACTTCCTTCAAGTTTTTAAAAGTGGATTTAACCTGCCTTAGATTGTACCTTTGGGAGCTTTCCTCTGGGGTATAATCCTTGTGGATATAGATACCACTACCCTTCAGCTTATTTGAATTCGACAGCAATTTGCTAACATCATTTGAGGATGCTAGCTGTACAATACATTTTGTGGGAGGGTGCCTTAACGTCAAGTGACATAAAGTCAATTGACTTTAAGTCGCTTTCAAAACGACATAAAGTCAATTGATTTTATGTCTTTTTCTAAAATGTGACATAAAGTCAAGATTTAAACTGACCTAAAGTCAAATGGCCTTATGTCGCTTTGCAAAAAAAAAAATTAAAAGTGACATAAAGTCAATTGACTTTAAGTTACTTTCAAAACGACATAAAGTCAATTGATTTTATGTCTTCTTTTAAAATGTGACAAAAAGTCAAGATCTAAAGAAACATAAAGTCAATTGACTTTATGCCGCTTTGCGAAAAAAAATTGAAAGTGACATAAAGTCAAGATATATCTTTTTTATAATGTTCAATAAATAGATTGTTCTTATTGTTCTAAGAATGAATTGTAAAACAATAAAACTAATATTATTATAAGGAAATAAAATTGAAAAAAAAAAAAAACGAATCATGAGCTGATATATCAGTTTCTAATTAACGTGTTGTGAGTACAAAGTAAATATTAGCTAATTTTTTTTTGTTTTTTTTATATTAACTAAAGAAAAAAATCTTAAAAAATGGAAAATGAATCAATTAATAATGAGTTTATTGAATTTTCCTTCATTCCTGGAATGAAGCAAAATAGTAAACTTTTGTTGATTGAGTGTGAGGACCAAGTTTTTAAAAAAAAGAATACATATTTTGATAATGTTCGTTACACGTGCTATGAAAAAAATTGCAATGTAAGTATAGTACCAAGTGAATAAAATATTTTTTTTTAGATTTGTTGTGTTATATGTATTTTTAATTTTATTATTTTAGGTAGCAGTGATAGTAAAAAATGATATTTGCAGGAAAGCTAATAAAAATGAACATAATCATCCGCCTCAAAGTAAATTTATTAAACAAATACGTTTAATAAATGAAATAAAAGGCGAATGCAAAAATGTTGGTGCAATGAAGAGGCATGGTGTTAGGGACATATTCAACCAAATATGTATCGAAAATCAGGAACGCAAGTTTAGTCCAATTTGGCAAGATGAAAAGGAATTTAATGAGAATAAAAAATGGAGTTCTGCCAAAAAATCCGTCTTGTCCGCAAGATCTTAAGAAAATGCTCGAGGATTCGGACATATTTGACAAATTTGGCAAATCGAAATATGATCCGAGATCATCATTTTATAAAAATACAATAATAGAAGATCAGTTTTCATATTCCTTATTCATTCTCCGACCATAACAGAAATAATTCCAACCATTTCTTCTGGAAGGCACTATTTGATGGATGGAACATTTAGTGTATTACCGCCTTGTGGTTACAAACAATTACTAATTATATACATAGAATTTGAGGAACATGTAAGTACAAAAATATTTTTTAAATTAAGTATATTAATGAAATGTTAATATTGACTACGGTTTTATTTTTAGCTATATCCATTTATTTATGATCTAATGTCGTCAAAATCTGAAATAGCTTACCAACATTTATTACAGTTTGTGAACAACAATTATTTTAAAATGGAACCAGACTCCTTTACAACTGATTTTGAAAGATCATTGAGAAACGCTGTAAAAAAAGTATTTCCAACAGTTAAGTTGAAAGGGTGCTGGTTCCATTATTGTCAAGCGCTGCGCCGAAATGCTGGTAAAATTACTAAATTTTCAAGCATGTTGAGACAAAATTCAGAATTTAATAGGCATTTCCATAAATTTATGACTCTACCACTATTGAAGCCAGAAGACATTTTGAAAGCGTTCGAAATAATAAAAAATTACCGTATAAACTTGTCGGAAACTGAAGGAGTGGCCCTCAATAAATTTATTAAATATTTCGAGTCACAATGGATAAAAAAGGTAACTATTTTTTTTTATTATCTACATATGTATTATGTCAAATTACTAGCTCCAGGAACTAACGCCGAAGTAACTTACGCCGAAACAGCAAAATGAATTAAAGACCAAAAGAAATTGATCATAACGACAGGCAAAAATGAATAAATGTCGAAAATTAATTTAAAATTAAAAGTGCAGGAAGAAATATATTTTTCCCTTTTCCAAAAATTTAAGATTTCCAAAAATTTAAGATTATTTTTCGACAAAAATAAATTACTTTCCAAAATAATTTAAAATTAAAACGTGCAGGAATACATATAATTTTTTGGAAAAAGGTTTTTTCCTTCAAATATTGCTTTTTCCCAAAGAAAAATATTTCTTTTTCCGAAATATTTGGACTTTTCCAAAAAATTGTATTTCTTCTTGAACTTTTAATTTTAAATTATTTTCGACATTAATTAATTTTTAAATTTTAAATTATTTTTCGACATTAATTCATTATTCGATTTAATTTCGTTACGAAAAAATATCGATTTTTTTCTACTTTAGTTCGGTTTGGTTTTTTTTTGCGTTAGATACTTCGGCGTTAGTTCGTGGAACCTAAATTACTATATGTTTAGAAAATATTATATTACATACTTTTTATATTTGCAGGAGGGACCCTCCTCATTCTCTGTTTACAGAGAAAAAATCCGAACAACAAGTGGTGTGGAAAGCTTCAATGCACACCTGACCACAAAATTAATTAAATTAGGAAATTTTTACAAATTTTTAGATATAATTTTATCTGAAGATTTTAAAATGACTCTAGATTTGAAGAATGCTTTAGATGGCACTAGGGACATTTTTCAAAAGCCAAGGAGTAAATTATATCGAAGACGGTCTGCCATCATAGAAAAAATGTGGAATGAATTGGATCAGGACAAAATTACTTTAACATCTTTTTTATCCAAGATGACAAATTGGCAAAACAAAATGATGGATCAAAATTTTTCTTATAAAGATAATCCAGAAGAACAAACTGGAGATGATTCTGATGATTTTCTCGAGGAAGAAATTATTAATAATAATAATAGTAATAATAATAATGATGATTTGGTCTGGGGGGCGCGGGGGCCCGTTGGATCGCAAGCGCCGTGCATACACATCCCCGTGTTTAGACGAAAAAAATTCTGACTCGTCTGATACAGATAATGATGATGGATTTGGAAAAGGACATAAAGTCAAGATCTAAAGGGACATAAAGCCAATTTACCTTATGTCGCTTTGCAAAAAATATTTAAAGTGACATAAAGTAAATTGACTTTAAGTCACTTTTAAAAACGACGTAAAGTCAATTGACTTTATCTCTTCTTCTAAAATGTGACATAAAATGAAGATCTAAAGTGACATAAAGTCAATTGACTTTATGTTTCTTTAGATCTTGACTTTTTGTCACATTTTAAAAGAAGACATAAAATCAATTGACTTTATGTCGTTTTGAAAGTAACTTAAAGTCAATTGACTTTATGTAACTTTTAATTTTTTTTTTTGCAAAGCGACATAAGGTCATTTGACTTTAGGTCAGTTTAAATCTTGACTTTATGTCACATTTTAGAAAAAGACATAAAATCAATTGACTTTATGTCGTTTTGAAAGCGACTTTAAGTCAATTGACTTTATGTCACTTGACGTTAAGGCACCCCCCCACATTTTGTACCTGCAGAATTCAGTTATCGAATTGCACCAACATTTACCTCAGTTTTAAAAACATTTTTGCACAACAGGCTAAAATCTGTTTTATGGTATTTTTATCACCACCAGAAATTCCACTCACAAATAGGTTTGATTGACGACTGATATATAATAATAATAAGGAAATAGTGACAGAAATTGGAGATTTTATGATTAGAATTCTCACGGAAATTAAGGGTCTCCACAATAAACGTGACAGTATTATGACTACAAATATAAATCGTGAATTGGATGCCTCAAAAATTAATAAATTGGTAAAGTTGCCGATGGTTGAACGAATTACGGATAGTGACGAATATTGTACGCAAAGAGGATGCGGTAGTTTTAGTAACTTTTTAAAACATAGACTTGAACTTTCTTTTATTGATTTTCTGTTGGTATAAACCTTTTTTTTTTTCGAAAATTGTGTGTTTAATCATTTCCTCTTTTTATATACCAAAAAGTCAGTCCAACCCCGATAATCGAGTAACCGAGTACTCGTCGATTTTAAGAATTTTCCGGTTAATTTCATCGAGTAGTCGAGTAGTTAGTTTTTAGTTATCTATTAAGCAAAATAAACAAATATTTTAACATTTCCTAATAAACATTGGAATTTTGGTACACGGATATCCGTGCAAAAATGTATTACGTCCTTTACAACAAAAACACACGAAAACACTGGATATTTGAGCTTGGATAAAGAGTTCAGCTTCTATAACTATGAACTATAAACCGACCTCTACTGCATCTAAGCAAGTCTTTTCTGAAGCTGGTACAATGAAAAATAAAATCCGAATCGAACGAGCCTAGAACTGTTAAATGCATTAATTTTCCTTAAATATTATTTCCTAAATAAATAATCCGTTCGGTGTAACAATTAACAGTTTTAGTAGTTTACAGTTTTAACAGTTTTAGCAGTAGTGCAGTTGCAGTATTGCTCTATTAGTACATATATGAATTAAATATGGCTCTGTTTCTAAAATTTCTTAAAAATTTATAAGAATTCAGATGTTCTTAGTATTATTTTAACCGTTTTTTTTGAGTAACTAAATGTCTAAATAGTTTTTTTTTGTTTTAAGTTAATTTATCAAACATTTTAACGTCTCCTTTAATAATATTACCTCTTTTTATTTTTCAGTAACAATAGTAATTTTTTTTTTCGTTTCGAGTCACGGTTTCGAGTCACTAGAATTAATTGTCAGTTACTAAGATTACAAAATTTAATGCGAATACTTTTATTCGAAGCGTTTTTAGTCCAACAAATAAAATAAAAAAAAGAAGGTGGGAAATAATCTTACTTTTAGAGAATTTTGCGTTGAAACATTGATATCGTTAAAACAACATTCAAAATTTTAGTCAACGAGTCACGAATACAATGAAGAATTTCATTGTCTTCAAAAAAAAATAAATAAACTGTCACTTCATTGAATAAGAGGACGAGCTAAGCTACAAAAATCTGTTAAACTTTTTCAAATAGGACGTCTATTTACTGAGAAATCGGAGCAAACGTCAAAAAAAAATTTAAATTTTATTAAATCAATAAAAAATAATTTCGCTAAAAATTGAAAGTCTATATTGAAAGTTTATTGAGAGTTTATTTGTACACAAAATATTTACAATAATTTTTATATAATATACATAATTAAGGAAATTTAAATCTAAGATAAGGATGTCTTTCGAGTCACGGCGAAACAGAGCCATATGTATTATTTATTATTTTATTTTTATCATTGAGATTAAGTTATTGTGATATACAATTTAACTATAATTAAAGATTAAACCTATAAATTAAAATTAATTTGGATACACTAATACCAAATTTGAAGTCCTCCCAAGGAAGGAGGCCAATAAATTTTTTGTTACGAAGTTTGTTTGTTTAATCGTTTCCATTTTTTATGTACTTACCAAATTTTAATTTTTTTTTTCCTTATTTTTCTTTCACTACTCTCCGTAAAGAAGTAGTTCAAAAAAACTAATTTTTTTTTAAATTTTGGCGCAATAAGAATAAATTACAAATAATGCGCGCAAGCAAGTTTATTTTTGCCCAGCTTTTAGAAAAATTAGAGGGAACATTGCCCCCAACTCATTGTAATGTAGTGTATACGCTTGTAGTTTTAAACAAGTTTAACACTACTTTGAACCTGAAGTGGAGACAAGATTTAACTAATAATAATATTATTGTAACAGATTATTTAAATGTTACAAAGAGACATAGAAATAATGATTCTTCTAACACAAGTAGTAATAAAGAGAGAAGTAAAGACCGTTGTAACACAGATATAGGTCAAAGTAATAGGAATTGCATTAACAGAGGTAAAGGTGATAGCAATGGATCAGTTAGTAAAATAGGCTCCAATAGTAGTAACAATGGCAATATCCAATATGAAATAGTAGTAACAATGACAATATCCAATATCAAATAGTAGTAACAATGACAATATCCAATATCAAATAGTAGTAACAATGACAATAGTAGTACCAATGACAATAGTAGTGACAATGATTTAAATTATAATATATATTCTGTAGTAATAATCAAGAAATAAATAATGATTATAATTCTAATAACAATTTTCATATTTTATGTAGATTTGAAACATAGCATAACTCCAAACTTATGTGCGATACCACCGATGAGATCAATTTTTATTTCAAGGTCGAATCCGGAAACTAACGGTGACACTATTTTAGACTACCTCAAAAAAAGCATTGCTGTGAGACTGAATATTAAATGTGATGGAATTAGTAGGACTAACAGCTTCGTTTAGATTAGTAGTACCGGATCAGTTATTTAATTTAATAGTTTTCACAGATATTTGGCCACGTTTCACATTTGTAAAAGAATTTTCTCATTATAAAATACCTGCTTCTAGTATATCCATAGGATCCCTCACGCAGAACCAAAAAAAACTCAGTAGTATATCCCTTTACTACGAAAATGTAACCAGTTAGGGATTCTATTGATTGTGCTCTTTTTCGGATGGACATTGACGACTTTTATGAATGGTGTACAAAAAATAACTTAATTATCAACCCAACAAAATGTCAATTTATTACATTTACTCGGAAATTAAATCCAATTTTTTTTGTAACATCCGAGGTTTGGAAGCGAATTTTCAAGCCGTTCAAATCCATTTGGACTCTACTAAGCCAAATGTTCTGGCTCTAAGTGAGACCCAAGTATTGGACAACGGAGACCCCAACCGTTTTTCAATCCCCGGTTATGATCTTCACTCTTTATACGTCGCCCACAGAGGAGTCGCTGTTTATATTAGGAATGACGTTGCTTGTTATTCCATTACAGATTTAAAATCATCAAGTCCCTTGTTAAATTTTCTTTGGTTCAAATTAAGAACTAACAATCACGTCATCCATTTTTGCTTCCTTTACAGAAGCCCTCAACTGACTGGCAGTGATCACGTTGTCGAGTTTGACTTGCTGTCGGACCAAATAAATCAGATTCTGGCGAAAAACCCAGAGTCTGAAATTTTGGTTTTCGGTGATTTTAACGTACACAACGTATCATGGCTTAGTCATTCTAATCGCAACAGTCCCGAAGGCAGATATGTAGAGTTTTTTTCAAGTCTTAATAATCTGATCCAAATTATTTCTAAACCATCAGGGTCATCATCTCTTGGATCTGTTTCTGACATCGAATCCAGATAATTATAACGCTTCAATTAGTTCCCCCCTTGGAAACTCTGATCATTGTCTCGTTAGCACGTCCTTCTCTCTTGATGGTGGAGCGGGTTTATCTAGCGCTCCTGGAAGACTGGTATGAACCTATTCTCAAGCTGATTGGGATGGGCTCGCCAGTTTTCTAGAGCGGATGGATCTGTCTCGTTGCTTCTTGGAGAGAGATGTTGACCTTTGCACGGCTGTCATTACCGAAAGTATTCTGCTAGGAATGAAACTTTTCATTCCTCATAAAAAAGTGCAAAATAAAACGAGTACTAAAAATCCGTGGTTCAATGACACCTGTGCAAAGGCCATAGTCAATAGAGATAATGCTTTTCGTGAGTATAAACATAGCAATTCTTTAAGTTCACTGAAGCACTGGCGAGAGGTCAGGAACAGATGCAGGAAGATTTGTTGTCAGCAGAAGGCTTTGTTTACTCAGAGGAAGCGTCAAGAAATATTAAACCTTCCTAAAAATAGCAGAAGCTTTTGGAGCTTCGCTAAAAGTGTAAAACAAAACTTTTGTTCGCCTTCATCTTTTCCTCCCCTTGTAGATGGTGACCGGATCATATCAGATTCGGGTGAGAAGGCTAATTTGTTTGCTAAACTTTTTAGTCAAAACTCAACACTCGCTGCTTCAGCTCAAAATCCACCTGTAATAATAATAATAATAATAATAATAATAATTGTTTATTTGCAATCTTATCTTCATACATAATTCTTAATTTTATTTTTACAAGCAATTCAAGAAAAATTTCATTTAACTAAACCTAATGTAATAATTAAAAATAAAATGTAATACAAATAAAGTCCATTTCAAACAAACAAATAAAAGAACAGCAATGACTAAACGTCGTCTGTTGGAAAAGATTTGGCAAGTAACTTTCTTAAAACTATATATATCTAATTTTATTCATTTATTTATTTTATTTCATTTTCGTTTCCCATGTTAATGTTTACAATTAGTAATGATTTCATCTTGTATTAAATAAACTAAAAAATGGAAAAACTAAAAATTCAGTAATTAAATTCTAATAAACTTCTTCGATACAGCCAACACGCTTTTAGGTAATTATAAATTTTAACAATATTGCTTCCTTCAAAATTATTTAGCAAAACTATAATTTCATCTTGCGTTAAAATAGAACTGCCCAAAAATTTATTTCGAAAATGTCTCAAGATTGGACATTTTCCAATGAAATGGTTAATATCCTCAATTTCGCGCATATTACAGAGAGAGCAAAGTTGCCTTTCAGGCTCCCTAAAGGACACCGAATTTAGAAAAATTAAGCCACCTCTAGCTTTAAAGAACCAACTTATTTTTGATCTATCATAATCATCTCTAAAGTAACTAAAAGCTTCTTCGTAATCAAGAAACTTATATAACCCATGTGAACTGCTTTTAGCCATTTGGATATCTTTTGATCTCTGTTTATTTCTTAACCCCTCCAAAAGTGCATACTTCATAACTCTAAAAGAATCTTCAAGGAATGATTCCGAAGTTAAATAAATTCCAACACTATCACATAAAACTTTCAAACCAACTTTCGAACCAAAAACATTGTTTTCTTAATTCAATTCTGGCTAAAATAGCGGGAAGCCTATTAACCGGGTATTTGAATAAGATTTTACATAAATAATCTAAATGAAGTTCCAAACAATATAGATTTAATTCAGGTAAGCCAGTTTCCAAATTTAGTTGATAATTAGGCGTATTGTCTGGTAAGTTCAGAATTTTTTTCAGAAAAAAACGCTGCAATTTGTTACTAATATCCAAGTTAGAGCCACCCCAAACTTGCCCCCCATAGCTATAGATTGCCCTAGTCTAGCTTTAAAAATATTAAATTTCGCTGAAGAACTTATATTATTCTTAGCAAGAAAGCTGCTCCAAACACCATTTACACTATTTTTAGCACATATTAATCGGTCTTCCAAATGCTGCCTAAATGACAATCGCGGAGTAAATTTAACCCCCAGATATTTGTAATTATTCACAATTTCTATTTCACCGCCATTTAAAAACCATTTCTCACTTAAACCCAATCTTTCCCCCCTTCTAAAAACCATTATTTTTGTTTTTTCCAAATTTATTTCCAAGTTCCACACCTTGCAGTAACCTTCAAGTTTGTTTATCATACGCTGCAAAATATCTTTATTGTCCGCTAGGATAATCAAATCGTCCGCGAACATCAATAACCTAATCAACATACCCTCGACTTTTAAGCCACCACCAACAAATTCGTGTAAATCGTTCAGCATTAAAACAAAAAGAATTCGCGACAAGAGACAACCCTGCTTCAAACCCATCCCTGTATAAAAAGTTTCCGATATCTCCTCCCCATCCCATACTGCCGCTCCAGACTTAGTATACAATTTTTCCAGTAATTTGACAAACTTGCTTGAAACGCCCATTGACAATAATTTATAAAATAGTGACCTTCTTGATATGCAATCGAACGCTGCCCGAAAATCTACAAAAAAAGCGTAAACTTTTCTGTTTTGTTTATTTTTATATTTAATTATGTTTGACAAACTAAACAAGTTATCCGCTGTAGCCTGCACGAAATCCGGCTTTAAATTCGTTTAGTATTTCGTGTTTATTAACCCATTCACACAATCGATTCAGAAGAATGCCCATTAAAACCTTAGCCATACAATCTATAAATGAGATTCCTCTATAGTTACTTACTAGGTTGCGGTCACCTTTCTTATGCAAAGGAAAAATTAAACTTTTAGAAAAAGTTTCTTCAACATAATTCGAACTCAACATGAAATTGAAGCTTTTGAGGAGAAGGTTCACAAAATTCTTAGGGGCATTTACTAAAAATTCATACGATATTCGATCCCTTCCTGGAGCTTTATTAGATTTTACCTTACCAAAAAAAGCTCCAATCTCACCCAACTCGAAATCTCTATCCAAGTCAGTATCTATTATCAAAGGCTCTGCAAATTGAAAATCATGAGCGAGAAGCGGGGGGTTAAGCAAGTTAGAAAAATAATCAGCAAATGCGTCTGCATTTAAACTTGTGCCTATTTTATAATTTTTAACTTTCATTTCCCTGGCTAACCTCCACCAGTCTTTTGAATCACGTATCCGGTTCACTTTTAACTCCAATTCCTTAAAGTATTTTTTTGACTCTAAAGCACAGATAAATTTATATTTTTTATTTGATTGTAAATATTGCTCCTTTATGTGTACGTCATTTGTTTTCCTCCACCGGTTTAACAAAAGAAAAGTTTCCTTTCTCGCTTTCTGGCACCTAAAGGAAAACCATTTCTGTTTAAATATTATGTTATTTTTGGGTTTTAGGATACACATCATATATAACGGTTTTTAGTGTGGATATCTTATATCTTTTTCTGAATCTATTAAAATACTATTTAAATGTAGCTCTACCTTTTCTCTATAAATTTCCTTAAATCTTTCTGACCACTGTAGTTTTGGAAGTAAATTCAAATTTTTGGATTTCTCTTGCTCTTTTATAAGAGAGATTTCCAGCTCTAAATGGCAGTGATCTGAGCAAATTTGTTCACGTATTACTAAATTATTTACCCTTGGCAAGAGCTCTGTTGAAACAGCAGCTATATCAATAACAGACTGACCCGTAGGACCCGAAAAAGTAAATTCGCCCTGACAATCACCAACCGTGCGCCCATTAAGAACAACCAGACCGTAGTCTTCGGAGAACAACAAAAAATCTTTGCCTTTTGGGTTTATTGTTTTGTCCTTAGAATTCCCTTTTCCTCGAATACGCTCATAGTCCAGGAGGAGCTTATCTGGCCAACTTTGCTCTTCTCCAATTCTCAAATTCATATCGCCTATTAAAATTAAGTTTTGAAACTTGTTTTGATTTAGCAGATATTTTAGATTTTCAAATTTTGCAATCCAATCCTCTTGCCCCAAATACGTTGGAACTAAATGAATGGTTTCCTTTCTATCTAAAATCTCTATATAATTCATCAAATTATCTATAGACCTAAAATTTACAAAAATATTACTTTTAATTAAATTTAACTTATACCCCAGAAGCCCTACCAAATTTACTAGATCTAAACGCTGATACCCAGTGAACATTAAAATCAGGAAAATATTTCGTAAATCTTGGTACAATTCCCTTTTCTAACACGACATGGGTTTCGATCAAAATAAAGACATCAAATCCATTAACATAAGAAAAAAAATCTGGGTACAAAAATTTATCTGCCATTCCGTGCACATTAAAACTAAGTAATTTTAAAAATTCATTTTTATTTTCCTTAATATTTACGTTTACCTCTTCCAACATTCCAATACAACAGACGACGGTATCCTATATATATTTTACATTAAATTTTTTTAATAAAGAATCAAAGCTAAAATCAATTTCATTCAAATCTTGGTTTAACACTTCTTTTAATTTAGTTATTCCTTCGTGATCTCCTGCTTTCAGAATTAATTAGATTAATGAATTAGATTATTCCAATGAAAAAAACACACCATTAATTTTCATTTTTTCACCTACTATTTGTATTGTACTGCGCCCCTGCAATATTTTGTTCAAACTATTTCTTAGGCCAAACATAGCTTTTTTGTTTTCCGGGCTTGTTTAGATAGATCTCTGTCAATACTTACGAAGCAGTTTGACCTGCTTGAAAATTAATCCAATATCTTCATTTTTTACAAATTCCACTTTGACTCCCATCTTATTGCTCTTTTTACCCACATTGACAACCTTTGCTACCAACAGCATCTTTTCCAGTTTTAATATATCCACAAATAATTTTTCCAGCTGGCGTATTGGAAATTCATCCACATCTAAATTTCGAATAATCAAATTGTTTTTTCTAGCGTCCGCCTCATAGAGTTCTAACCTTTTTTTGTTTTCAATTACAATTTTTGACAGATTGTCCACTTCATTTTTAAGATCCGAATTTTGCTGCTGGAGTTTAACTATTTCTTCAGTAATTTCTTGAGAAATATTAATTTTAAGCTTTTCCATAGCATTTTCTACAATGTGTTCAAACGCTCCCAATAGATCCTTCAAAGGCATATTTCCTACGGGTAATTCAAGATTCTTGTTGTTTTTGGTTGCACCACTTACCAGCATTAGTTTAGGTTTCTTTAAATGAGATGAGTCTGCTAATTCAGGTGATAGATATGATCTTAACCTTTTGTAGGCAGTACTATCATTCATCAGCGGTGTTCTAAAATAACAATTTTGTTCTATATTATTATTTTTTTAAATAATTTTTTTCCCTTTGTTAATATGATGAATAGTTGATGAATAATTTGTTTCAGTGACCTCTCAAGGGTATAAAAATTTATAATGGCTTTTATCCAATTACAAATAAATCTGGTTGCATTAAACAATTCCAAAAATTTTAAAAATTACTAATTCAATACAAATAAAATAAAATAAAAATAAATTAATTTTATTTTATTTCTTATTTTTTCTTCTTTTGGAAGAGTTTACTTTAGGCAACGTGCTGTTTTAAAAGCTCTAAAAAATCTGAATGTGAAAAAGTCAACTGGCCCTGATGGTATTCCGGCTGTGGTCCTAAAACATACTACCTCTGTTCTAGCTAAACCTCTGCGCAACCTTTTCTATCTTTCATATTCACTTGGCATTTACCCCACCAAGTGGAAAGTTGTGCATGTTCAGCCTATTCCAAAAAAAGGCGATAAATGCGATCCCTCCAACTACAGGCCCATTGCCCTGACTTCTATTCTTTCCAAAGTAATGGAATCCCTTATTAACAATAAAGTAAAAAAATACCTTGAATGTAACAAATTGCTAAGTGAGCAGCAATATGGTTTTCGTACGAATAGATCGACTGGTGACCTGATGACATATCTATCCCACAAGCTAAACGTCAGTCTTCACAATTCCGGTGAGGCTTGTGTTGTTGCTTTGGATATAGCTAAGGCTTTTGATCGAGTCTGGCACCCGGCATTGATTTCTAAAGTTAAATCAATGGGTCTAGGATCAGCCTTTGTCAACTGGATCAGCAACTTTTTGTCTGGTCGTTCTATTCATGCTGTTGTGGATGGGTACCAGTCACATATTTTTAATATCAATTCCGGTGTACCCCAAGGGTGTGTTCTCTCCCCAACCCTCTTTTTAATTTTCATCGACGATCTTCTGAAATCAACACTCAACCCCATCCACAGCTTCGCCGATGACAGTAACCTGGTAGCATGCTACGATTTTATTAATAGGAAATCAGCATCTTCAAATGCTGTTGCTACGAAACGCAATTTTCTACAAAGTAGCATAAATCACGCCCTTTCCAAAATTTCACAATGGGGTCTTCTCAACAGAGTTGAGTTCAACGCATCCAAAACCCAATGCTGCCTAATTTCTAGAAAACTGTCAACTTTTGATCCCCAATTTTCTTTTCAAGGCGAAAGTATTGGAAAATCTGGAAGCCTAGACATTTTAGGCTCGAAAATAACTTCCGATCTAAGTTGGAAGGATCATATTTTCGAAACGGCAAAAAACCCAGCGAAATGTCTTGGTTTTCTAAAAAGATGTAAACAATACTTTTCCCCCTCTGATCTTTTAAATATTTACAAATCCTACATACGGCCGAAATTAGAATAAAACTCGCATATATGGGCTGGTGCTCCTAAAACCCATCTTGAGTACCTGGACAAAGTTCAGAGAAGGGCTATTAGATTGATCAACGATCACCAAACCACCAGCTCTTTAACATCACTCAATCACCGTCGCAATGTAGCTTCACTTTCAATTTTTTATAAATACCTTGTTGGAACCTGGAAGTAAAGGCCCTACTTCCTCCACTTCAAGTATTTTCACGCCAAACTCGTACCGCTTCAACGTCACATCCATATTTCCCAAATGTGAGAGAACGAGCTTTGGAGATTCGTTTTCAGTTCGCACCTCGAGAATGTGGAATGCTCTCCCATTAAAATTGTTCCCGACAGCCGGCGCACGTTTGACTTACGACTTGTGCCGCTTTAAGAAAAGTGTACATGATTACCTACTAACTATCCCACTTTTAAATCCCGTCTAAACTTCCTTTCCATTATCAAATCCATGCTTCTTTAAGCATAAAAGGTATCCCACCTAGTGATTTGGTAACTTTAAATAAAAAAAAAAAAAAAAAAAAAAAATTCAATCCCTTTATAAAATAAGTGGCACTATTGTTCCTAAAAGTGAAGTAGTAAAGGATTTGGGAGTGATATGCGATACAAAGCTGAATTTCCAATCTCATATTAATTCCATTGTAAATAGAGGAAATTCCATGCTGGGCTTTGTTAAAAGATGGGCACGGGAATTTGATGACCCTAGACGTACTAAATCGCTTTTCACTAGTTTAGTAAGGCCTTTCGAATTTTCTAGTCAGGTATGGTCCCCCACTACGAGGTTGATATTAGAAGAGTTGAATTGGAACAGCGAAAATTCGCTACTTTTGCAATTAGAGGCATGTCATTCCCTGTAGTGCAGTTGGATCCTTCATCGGTAGTCATTTCCTACTCACGACTAGTGTTAGTAAAACTTAGCTCGCTGGCGAAACGTAGAGAGGTAGCAGACATTGTATTTGTGCATCAACAGGGTTCAATATTGTCATCCTAAATACTCGGTAGAATTGGCTTTCGTTGCGTGAATTACCCGCTTAGAGGAGTGGAACTTTTTCACATAGAAAAGCGCCCTACAGTTTACGGCAGATACGAACCGGTTTCTAGAATGTTAATAGAGATAAATGCTCAAGGCTATAGTTTTGATCTAAATCTTAATAAAAACTCTTTAAAAAAATTACTTTATGAGGTTTAGATTTGGTTGCTGCCAGCTGGATTCAGGTGAGATGTAGGTTAGTGATTGATAAGGTAAAAAGAAAATTGAAGTGAAACAAGAACATAAAATAAAGAGATTGTAGATTGCTATTATTTTTATTTCTGTATATTTGATTTGAAGTATTACATTATAATTGTTTGGTATTGTATTTATTATTTTGTAATTATTATATTTTATTGCTTTTTTGTGGTAAATTAGTTTTATTGCTTACTGCTTGTATATTAGTAAAGTGGTTTTTTTGCTGCTTACTGCTTTTGTATATTTAAAAAAAAGAAATTATTGTATATTGGTATATTTGTATTTTGAATTGAAAAGAGTTTGATCTAAGCTAACTAAATAAATAAATATAACGCTCTCAAATTATTTAAATTTATTACAACCGAAATTTACCAACTTTTGCTGAGGCCCGTGCTTTAATCTTTACTAATCGCCTTCTAATTTAAGAATAATCACTCCTTCTCTAAAAATAATCTACCCCGTTAACTTTTAAATATCTTCTATTTATTTTTTTCTCTAGATAACTATCTCATTTGCACATGTGCTAATAATTCCTGACGAGTCATAATAATCTGTTTAGTCAGTTTCCTAGCTAAAAAGTATTTATTTTGCGTCACTACGCTAAAAGGTCGGCGCCTTTGGAGATTATAAACTCGACGGGATTTTGTCAGTTGTTACATAAATAAATATTTTAAGTTTTTGTAATATCATGATCGCTGAAATAAATGTAATAATAAAAAATAATAAATTTAGAGACAATAGTTAAGTATTTATCCTTATATAATTTGTATAACATTTTAAAAGATATATTTACAAAGAATTCATTTTTATAAAAATGTTTTTTTTTTTTTTTTTTTTATTAACGTTACCAAATCACTAGGTGGGATACCTTTTATACTTAAAAAAGTATGGATTTGATAATGGGGACAGGAAGCTTAGACGGGATTAAAAAGTGGGACAGTTAGAAGGAAATCATTTACACTTTTCTTAAAGCGGCGCAAGTCGTAAATCAAACGTCCGCCAGCTGTGGGGAACAATTTTGATGGGAGAGCATTCCACATTCTCGAGGTGCGAACTGAAAACGAATCTCCGAAGCTCGTTCTATCACATCTGGGAATTTTGACGAAATATGGGTGTGACGTTGAAGCGGTACGTGTTTGACGTGAGAATACTTGAAGCGAAGGAAGTAGGGCTTTAACTTCCAGGGAAGATGTATCCGTTCCAACAAGGTATTTATAAAAAATTTAAAGTGAACCTACATTGCGACGGTGATTGAGTGATGTTAAAGAGCTGTTGGTTTGGTGATCGTTGATCAATCTAATAGCCCTTCTCTGAACTTTGTCCAGGTATTCAAGATGGGTTTTAGGAGCACCAGCCCATATATGTAAATTATATTCTAATTTCGGCCGTTTGTAGGATTTGTAAATATTTAAAAGATCAGAGGGGGAAAAGTATTGTTTACATCTTTTTAAAAACCAAGACATTTTGCTGCGTTTTTTGCGGTTTCGAAAATATGATCTTTCCAACTTAAATCGGAAGTTATTTTCGAGCCTAAAATGTCTAGGCTTCCAGATTTTCCAATACTTTCACCTTGAAAAGAAAATTGGGGATCAAAAGTTGACAGTTTTCTAGAAATTAGGCAGCATTGGGTTTTGGATGCGTTGAACTCAACTCTGTTGAGAAGACCCCATTGTGAAATTTTGGAAAGATCGTGATTTATGCTACTTTGTAGAAAATTGCGTTTCGTAGTAACAGAATTTGAAGATGCTGATTTCCTATTAAGAAAATCGTAGCATGCTACCAAGATACTGTCATCGGCGAAGCTGTGGATGGGGTTGAGTGTTGATTTAAGAAGATCATTGATGAAAATTAGAAAGAGGGTTGGGGAGAGAACACACCCTTGGGGTACACCGGAGTTGATATTGAAAATATGTGACTGGTAACCATCCACAACAGCACGAATAGAACGACCAGACAAAAAGTTACTGATCCAGTTGACAAAGGCTGATCCTAGACCCATTGATTTAACTTTAGAAATCAAAGCCGGGTGCCAGACTCGGTCAAAAGCCTTAGCTATATCCAAAGCAACAACACAAGCCTCACCGGAATTGTGAAGACTGACGTTGAGCTTGTGGGATAGGTATGTCATCAGGTCACCAGTCGATCTATTCGTACGAAAACCATATTGCTGGTCACTTAGCAATTTGTTACATTCAAGGTATTTTTTGACTTTATTGTTAATAAGGGATTCCATTACTTTGGAAAGAATAGAAGTTAGAGCAATGGGACTGTAGTTAGAGGGATCGCATTTATCGTTTTTTTTTGGAATAGGCGAACATGCACAACTTTCCACTTGTTGGAGTAAATGCCAAGTGAATATGAAAGATAGAAAAAGTTGCGCAGAGGTTTAGCTACAACAGAGGCAGTATGTTTTAGGAGCACAGCCGGAATACCATCAGGGCCAGTTGACTTTTTCACGTTCAGATTTTTTAGAGCTTTTAAAACAGCACGTTGCCTAAAGTAAACTCTTCCAAACGAAGAGTTTACTGGTGGCAATACAGGTGGATCTTGAGCTGAAGCAGCGAGTGTTGAGTTTTGACTAAAAAGTTTAGCAAACAAATTAGCCTTCTCACCCGAATCTGATATGATCCGGTCACCATCTACAAGGGGAGGAAAAGATGAAGGCGAACAAAAGTTTTGTTTCACACTTTTAGCGAAGCTCCAAAAGCTTCTGCTATTTTTAGGAAGGTTTAATATTTCTTGACGCTTCCTCTGCGTAAACAAAGCCTTCTGCTGACAACAAATTTTACTGCATCTGTTCCTGACCACTCGCCAGTGCTTCAGTGAATTTAAAGAATTGCTATGTTTATACTCACGAAAAGCATTATCTCTATCGGCTATGGCCTTTGCACAGGTGTCATTGAACCACGGATTTTTAGTATTCGTTTTATTTTGCACTTTTTTTTTGAGGAATGAAAAGTTTCATTCCTAGCAGAATACTTTCGGTAATGACAGCCGTGCAAAGATCAACATCCCTCTCCAAGAAGCAACGAGACAGATCCATCCGCTCAAGAAAACTGGCGAGCCCATCCCAATCAGCTTGAGAATAGGACCATACCAGTCTTCCAGGAGCGCCAGATAAACCCGCTAAACCATCAAGAGAGAAGGACGTGCTAACGAGACAATGATAGGAGTTTCCAAGGGGGGACTAATTGAAGCGTTATAATTGTCTGGATTTGATGTCAGAAACAGATACAAGAGATGATGACCCTGATGGTTTATATCTGGAATGAGGGTGGGATCAGAAATAATTAGAATCAGGTTATTAAGACTTGAAAAAAACTCTACATATCTGACTTCGGGACTGTTGCGATTAGAATAACTCAGCCATGATACGTTGTGTACATTAAAATCACCGAAAACCAAAATTTCAGACTGGATTTGTCGCCAGAATCTGATTTATTTGGGCCGACAGCAAGTCGAACTCGACAACGTGATCACTGCCAGTCAGTTGAGGGCTTCTGTAAAGGAAGCAAAAGTGGATGACGTGATTGTTGGTTCTTAATTTGAACTAAAGAAAATTTAATAAGGGAGTTGATGATTTTAAATCTGTAATGGGATAACAAGCAACGTCATTCTTAATATAAACAGCGACTCCTCTGTGGGCGACGTATAAAGAGTGAAGATCATAACCGGGGATTGAAAAACGGTTGGGGTCTCCGTTGTCCAATAATTGGGTCTCACTTAAAGCCAGAACATTTGGCTTAGTAGCATCCAAATGGATTTGAACGGCTTGAAAATTCGCTTCCAAACCTCGGATGTTACAAAAACGTATACAAAATTTTTTGCTCATCCCTACTCTAGAAAAGGTATAAATTATAAGTAAACTAGTAGGTTCCAATAACAAGCTGGCGAACTACGAACCGGCGGTCAACAGTTTTTAAAGCCTTATTGACCTTCAGTACGGCAACGACAAGCGAGTGAAGAAAAGTGCACGGTAATAAGGGATAGGAGAAAAAGGAAGACTTGGTAACCGCGTCAATTTATTTAATAATTTTATTTTATTTCAGTTAAAAATCGTCGACGACATTATTATTATTATCATTGTTGATATTATTTTTATCATTCGTTCATTAATTTATTTTTTTTTGTTTTTTTCCTTTTTATTCTTATTTTAAACACATAAAAAAAAAAAAAGTCTAAAACTGCACAATACACTTTAAAATTTAACAAAAGAAAAAAAAAAAACTTTAAAATAAATTTAAAATAAAAAAAAACAAAAAACGCGTACACCTATCAACAATATCAGAACACAACTGTTTTATAGAAGAAGATGAAGGTCACTCGTTGGAATGAAAATCTACATAAGGTGAAAAATAATACTAACAATAATTCATTTACTTCATTTTTGGCCCATAATCAACATTTCAATCAAAATTTAAATAAAGAAAAATATAGTAATTTCATCCAATCAGAAACCCTTAATCCTTATCCTTCTAGGAAAAAAAAACATCCAATCACCAATAGCTTAAGCCCTCCTGTTTCCTCAAATTCCATACAAGAGCAATCTTCATTAAATCCTGCTGTTAAGCCCTCCCATAATTTCAATTCACCCAACCCAAATTCTCTGCCTTTGGATTCCTCCCAAAATTTCTTACCCTCAAATCCAAATCAAATTCCCAACCTTTTAAATAATCCACACGCATTTCTCGATCCCTTTTTCCCTCCCATCGTAAAGCTAACACAAAAATCACTCGAAACCGATAATGGCCGTTATATTCTTTCAAGGTTGCGAGATAAAAGGCTTTACGATGACATAAGACTCTTCCTCGCATATCTCCATGACAAAGACGACTCTTTTAGTATAAACGGCAAAACCACAACCTATATTAAAACGCGCCTTTTAGAGGAGGCACTTCCGGTCGAGATCGCTGAACTAAGTCACCTTTACAATAGGTATCACTCCGTCATTGGTATTTCAACTAAGGATGTTCGAACAGATCTTTCTTCTTATGCCTCTGAACTAAGAGCCAAAAGAATGGATTACGTCCAAAGGATAAGAGAGAATGAATATAGGTTTTTTCGGCCAGTCTCCCAGCGGTAGTAACCTTATTTCTGTCCCATTAATAAATAATCAAAGTCATGTCTCCGTCTATTACCAAAATGTTAGAGGGCTCCGCACTAAAACAAAAGATATCCGTCTTAATTCCACTGCCCTTAATTTTGATATTTATGTCCTCACTGAAACCTGGCTTACTTCATCCATATCTAACTTAGAAATTTTTGATTCGACCTATTCTGTTTTTAGAAATGATAGGCATTCTATTCCCTTAACTGAAGCACACAATGGGGTTGTTCCTAAGGGTGGAGGTGTACTTATCGCTATAAAAAATACCTTTCATGCTTCAGAAATTATGTTACTTGACTCTGAGCCTTTAGAAATTATTGGTATCAAAGTAAAAGGGCTCTCTCATAACATTTTTATATTGGATTGTTATATTCCCCCTGGCCGAAATATTGATCTCTATACTAGATTTGTTTCAATTGTTGAATCCTTCTCTAGAAACCTTGATCCTCCTGATGAACGTCTTATTTTTGGTGATTTTAACCTTTCTAATGTCCGTTGGAATCCTCATGAAGAAGAAAATTTTCTTATTCCCATTGGTGAATTAAGTGATCTTGAATCTACATTTATCGATTCCTTAAATGCATGCTATCTTCAGCAAATTTCCTCTTTGAGAAATCATCAAGATAAACAGCTCGATCTTGTTTTCGGCACTGATTGGAATAACATTGTCCCTATTGAGACCTCTTCTCCGTTGGTACCTATTGATTCTTATCACCCCCCTCTCGGCTTTTCTTTAGGCATGAACGCTCCTTCTAAGACACTAACCCCTAGCTCCCTTGTTTTTAATTTTTATAAAACTGACTTTATTGGTCTTAACCAATATTTAAATACCATTGACTTCTCTGTATTATTCAATGACAATAATATTGAGCAAATTGTTTTTAAATTTTATGAAATCTTATTAGAAGGTTTCAGACTCTTCGTTCCCTTAGACAAAGACAGAGATTGGAATTCCAGTCCGCCTTGGTTTACTCGCGATCTAAAAAAATTAAGAAACAAAAAAAATAAGGTATGGCGTAAGTACCTTAAAACAAAAAATATCAACGATTATAATAATTTTAAACTTCTTCTTGACAATTTTAGAGTCCTCTCAAATGAATCATATAACAATTATATATTAAACATGTCTGTCAAATTAAAATCCGATCCAAGATCTTTTTGGAAATTTGTTAATTCAAGGAGAAAATCAGACCAATATCCCTCATTTATGAAATTTTTGAGCTCATCAAGTGGTGATCCGGCTACAATTTCTGAATTCTTCAGAAATTTTTTTTCTGAAGCTTATTCTGACGTGGCATTTACCGTTTCTGAATCAAACTTCTCCCACTTAAATGACTGCCCTAAAACAACCTTCTCTGACCTTTTCTTTCCCCAAAGTCTTGTAAATAATTACCTAAGTCGCCAGGGAAATAACACTACTCCTGGACCCGACGGTATACCGGAGAACATTTTGAAAAATTGTTCTGATGTTCTTGCCTATCCCCTGTCTCGCCTTTTTAACCTTTCGATCTCTTCCGGTATTTTCCCCTCTTTTTGGAAAGTAGCTTTCATTAGACCGACTCACAAGGCAAATGCTAGGAATGATGTAGCAAACTACCGCCCAATTGCGAAGCTTTCAGCTATCCCAAAGTTGTTTGAGCTTATGATCTTCGACTTTGTGTACCCTCATTGCACAAGTTTTTTGGTAGATAACCAACATGGCTTCATGAAACACAAGTCAACTTCAACCAATCTTGTTGAATGTACTTCAAAATTCATTGCTAACATGGAGGAAGGCTTCCAAACAGATGTCGTATATACAGATCTAAGTAAGGCTTTTGACATTTTACCGCATAGTGTAATCCTTCTCAAATTGAAAGCCTATGGCTTTCCAGAACCTTTTCTCAATTGGATTCACTCGTACTTAATAGGTAGAAGCTACAATGTCGCTTTTAGAGGCGTTGTATCTTCTTCTATTGAGGCCAACTCAGGCGTCCCACAAGGTAGCCATCTGGGTCCCTTACTGTTTATTATTTCTGTAAATGACGTTACGTCAATCATTAATAATAGTGAGGTGCAAATTTGTTGAAATTTTTTAAAAAAATCACGTCCAACCATGATAGTTCCTTACTACAGAAAGACCTTGATAATTTTTATAAATGGTGTCATGAGAACAATCTTAAGCTCAACATTAGCAAATGTCATTTGGTCTCGTATTCTCGCCGAACAAATCCTGTGCCTTCGAGTTACTCTTTCAATAATGAAAAGTTATTAAAAGTGCAATCAATTAAAGATCTGGGTGTTTATTTTGATGAAAAACTTTCTTTTAAAATCCATTATACTCATATCACTAATAAAGCTAACTCGTTGCTTGGGTTTATTAAAAGATGGTCAAAAGACTTTGTTGATCCCTACATTTTGAAAGCCCTCTTTACGACACTAGTTCGACCAATTTTGGAATATACAACCCAAGTATGGGCTCCATTCTATCAAGTCCATATTGATAGAATTGAATCTATTCAAAAAAAATTTCTCAGATTTGCCCTTCGTAATTTACCATGGTCCGACCCCCTTATTCTCCCTTCCTATCAATTTAGGCTGAAATTGATTGACTTGACCTCTTTAGAAAAAAGGCGTGAAGTTGCTGATATTACTTTCCTAATTGAAATAATCAAAGACAATATAATCTCAAATCAAATTTCTGGCAAAATTCAATTTATTACTAAATCCAGATTACGTTCCAATAACCTTTTTGTAACTTTTTGTCATAGAACAAATTATGGAATGTTTGAGCCAGTTAACCGAATGTTGATTTTGGGCAATAAATATAAGAGTTCAATCGATTTCTCCTTGTCAAAGAATGTTCAAAAATCAATTTTATTTAGCCATATTGTATAATATAGTTAATAATTAAATAAATTTTAAATTCTTATTTTAGTTCTTACGAACAGTATTTTAAATTTTTATTATGTAATGTAAATATATTTATCAAATTTTATTTGTAACATAATACTGCTAACGTAATGTAAATTTTATTTAATTTTAAGCTTTTGTAAACTGTTTGTGTTAAGCAGAAATGAAATAAATAAATAAATTAATATTATAATATAAGTAAGTTTTATATTATAATATAAGTTTTATATTATAATATAAATATAAGTAAAAAAATAATCACCTTTTTTTATAACAATATTATAAAAATATAAAATTATATTGTAAATAGTTTTCATTGAAATAAGTCGGCTGTGCAAACTTAAAACTGTCTAATATATAAAATAAAATTATTTTTTTCTACAATTATAACCTATATATTCGGTTTTTTTTTTGTACAAGTCTAGAAATGAAAAGCGAATGAAATTATTAAATATAAAAAATGTTATCAAGAAAATTAAATCAATTATGGGGATTTCGCGGGATTTCTAATATTAAAACTACAATCTATATTATTTAACTTCAGTCTAATGAGCAGATTATATATATTTTTGTTAATATTCATCAAAAAAAAAAAGAACAGTGGCATGTCGCGAAGAAAATAGTATACATATGTAATTATGTATGTACCAAAGAGACAAAATAAAAATAAAGAAAATTTTATTTTCACTTTATTATTTATTTATTTTTTTTCGTCAAGGTTAATTTGTTTATTTTTTATTATGAAACATTGTTTTTTTTTTTAACTTAACATGAATCGTATTTTTTTTTGTTTATATGGGAAATACCTCCTGCAGTGAAAGTCACAAACATAATATGTATTACAATACGCAAAACGTAATAATATTAAGTAAATGTATATTCAAGAAAGAACGTAAATTGATATGTATTTTTCAAATATAGAAGTTTAATTGAGTTTTAAAAAATTTAAATTAAAAACATTTTTTTTATAATTTTAATATTTATAAGAGTACCTACTTCTCGTTTGTCGACATAATTATCACTTTTGATTTCAATAAGTCTTATATAACAAATTTAAATCAAAGTATCATTCAATCTAACTTCAAGTTCTGAATGAATAATTTCAGTAGCTTGTGAAAACATTGTCGAACTATATATTTTGAAAGTACGTTTTCTCGAATGTTGGTTTTCGCGCATGCTAAAGCGATGCATTATGTAAATTTTTCTTACAACGTATCAGTTATCTAAAGCCTTTTTCCCATACCACGGCTACTCCTACGCAACCAGGAACCCATTTCGGACTGCATCTATATCGAAAGCCTTTTCGCAAAGTAGACAAACACCTTGCTACGTCTAGACATCGCAATATTTTTTCTTATGTTTGTTCGAGGCTGCACCTGAGGCCCAAAATTTTATTCACGAGAAAATATTCCATTTTATATTACTGAAAATATACATTAATGCGATTGAGAAAATAAAATTTAAATTTATTGTACGTGCTCTCAATTCTAATAATCTAATATCGATAAAATATAAGATTAATCTACCAGCATTTCTCAAAATATGTTTCGAGGAACCCTGGGTTCTGCTAATTGATATCGAGAGTTCCGCGAACCTAAATTAACTTTTTCAATATTTTATTATCCTGTTATTATTCAAGAAAAACCAAATAATTTTTTCAGTTCGAAATAAGAGAATTTAATTTAAGTAATTCACAATTCCAACAACCTAGAGCCCGTTCCCAAACTGAGACTATTTTAGAAACTGAAAAATTTTTTTAATTTCTAGAATTTCTAGTTTTGGAACGACACGATTTTACAGCTGTTATTTTACAAATCAAGATTTTTTGACGTAAAAATCGTTCCGAAATGATATTTCATATTTTAGAAATCTGCAAAGAGAAATTTTAAATTTCCCATAACAAACTCAGTTTATAGGTGTACTTTTTAGTGCACCTCATTTTTAAAAAAACAAAAAATTGAAAATTTAAGGAGACGTTGCAGATGATACAGATTAAATGTCAAGCCTATTTCAATTTCTGAAAAAAAAGGAATTTTCTTTAGCAGAAAAGGTATATTTTACGATTTAAAATAGTCTCAGTTTGGGAACGGGCTCCTACTTATGTGAATCTGGGTTTTCGTATTGTATACATCTACAAAAATAAAGTACAGAAAACGATTCATCTGAAATTGCGTATTCAGCTTTCAATAATAAAACCGAATATACCAATGATTTGCCACGAAAAGAAACAACACCATACTTCACACGGGTTAAAGAAATAAATTTAACAGTTTTAATACGAATTTCTTACTTTTTATAATACGCACAGCACAAAACAATGAATAAATAATTTATTAATTTATTTATATTTAAAATTTCTTTATATTAAAAATCAACTCTCTAAATAAAATTTGGCTAGAATGTAGTGCATAAAACTAGATTGAGCAACTAGATTGTGAGCAACTAGGATCTAGTTTGAAATCTAGCTTCCAAAATTTACCTAGATTCTAATTAAAATGCCAAACTAGATTCCTAGTGGAATTCACATTTTTTTTCTAGTCCCATTTCTTTTACTAGTGACTTTTTTTTATAAAAAAAATTAATTTTTTTATTGTACTGTTTTTTTTTATTTATTACAATTTCTTTATCAGATTTTTATTAAATTATAATTTTATTTCTTACGCCTTCTTCCGGATTCGAATCTGGGTCTTTAACATTGCCAACACTACTACTCAGCTACGGTATTGAAATTTAAAATATACATAAAATAGAAAAAATAAATTTGGTAGACACATTTTCTTTGTGGTGTGTTAGTTATTTGCAATTCTAAGGACGCAAGTTCAAATCCCGAAGACAGCAAAAAAATCTGGTATCAATAATTGAAATCTAGCAAGGAGAAATAGATGATAATTGCAGAAACTAGATTTAATAATTTTTCAAATTTGTCTAAAACTATTTTAAAACTAGATTCTAGTTTTAAAATTTCGTTATTGTAATCTAGTTTACCAAAATAACTGGAATATTAATGATCTGAAATAGAATCTAATTTCGGTAAATAATTTGTAAAATTTTACCTAGAAATCTAGCTTTTGAGAACTAGATTTTTGCGTGAACTAGCTTTTGAAACTTTAAAACTATTTTCAATAATTGAATTTCCCAGTAAAAATCGTTTAACTAGATCAAAGCTAGGGATTCTAGCCAAATTTAATTTAGAGAGTACCTTAAATAAAAATTTCAGTAAGTTCCTTCAAAAATTTTAAACCAAAAAGGGTTTCTCGGTAAAAATAGTTTGGGATCTACATATTTATTTATATTTACATATTATTATTTAATAAATTCATCCATTCAAACACTATCTATTCCGCATGAATATTTTTCTTCCTTACTGAATACTCAAAATATGTATAGTTCCTTTTATGGTATGTTTATAATACAAAATATATTTTTAAATATAATTTTCAATCAAAGTTTTTAATCATTAGGGACATGTTTCTAGAACCGCACATAATAAGGAAATTCTGATAATAAATCCCTTAACTACGTCATTTCATTGAAATTAAAATTTTATTTCAAAATCTTTATACAAAAGCTAATCTGATTTGTCGACATTTTTGTAGTTCTAAGTGCAGCAATTCTGGCACGTGGAATTGCATTTTCATTATCAGATTTCATTTTCATAAATATAGAATTGAAAAAGAAAATGTTTAAATGTATAAAACAAAGTTTATATAAAAAAGGGTTGAATGTGAGCAGTAACAGTAAGTAAAGAAAAGTATATTTAATGATAATAAAAAACATACATACAATTACTTCATACATAAATTCTCTAAATTAACAAAAAGTTAATCTACCTACCTATATAGTTTTTTTTTTAAGACTCCTTACTATCAAAGAGTACAGTATTTTTGGAGATGATACGACTTTTATGCCATCAAGTAACAATTTACTTAAATACTTCCTTAATTTCTTAATAGGGAATTAAGAAAAGAGCAATGCACAGGGCGGTATTATATAATGATAATTTATGAATAAAACGCGTATAAAATACGTTAGCTCAGAAAATAAAGAGAAAAATATGAATATATAGATATTTTATACTATGTCCAACCTTAACCCCTAAAATCTTAATAATTTATTTGAAAAATTTAATTTTTTAATGTAAACTTTTTAGAAAAAGAAATAAAAATTAATAAATACCGACAAGAAGAACATTAGGTTAAATTTTATGAATGACTCAAAATTAATATTTACTTTCTTCAACTTTTTATTTAATTTTTTTATTTTTTTTTTTAGGTTAAATATTTTGGCTTAAATTCAAAAATTTTCTTCTTTTTAAAATTTAATAAAAAAAAAAAAAAAAATACACATTGGGAAATGCGAATAATAAAACTTAATGAAAAGCGCACACTTTTTCATCTATTAAAATAAAACACTAAAATAATTTTAATTCTTTTAAATATGTGTTAAGTGGATAATTTTTTTCTTTTAATTTAAATTTTATTGGTATTTTTAAATAATAAATTATTTAATGTTCAGAATTAAATTTATTTCAAAATAGAATTTCAAAAGGTAGAAAATACTTTCATATATAAATTTTTTATGTCTGTATATATTACGGCGAATGTACGAATTCCGTTAAATGTGAGTTTACTTTTGGTACATGTTAATATTACAGAACACGTGCCCCACAGACCGACTACCAGTCCAATGTAAATTGGGAGTCCGGCGTAAAAAAAAATACGGTCATTAGATAACTTTAGATAACATACCTTTTATTAGATAGCATACTTAAAATAACACGTAAAATTTAATTATTAATTTGGATTCTAAGACTCTTTTCAGACATGCTATTTCGAACAACTTTTTTTTTCACTTTTTTTTGAACAAAAAAAAATGCATTGTTTTATTTTTAAAACGTCTAATATGTCAAAAAGTCAATGAAGATTTTTATATGAAAATAGGAAAGTATAAAGTATAAATTATTTTTGATTTTTTGATTCTCTTTCTATGTAAATTCTCGATTTCGAAGACGATGGGAATTATGAATTTTTATTGGTTCTAAATCTCTTAAGTATTATGTAAGAATATTATACCAAATGTAATTGTACCTTTTTTTTTTTTTATTTTTCTAACTTATAATATCACCATTTTAATAATTTGCATTCATTCTTAAAGGATTTCATTCAAAATAGAATCTAAAAATAATTGTGTTTCCATGATTTCAAAAAATTTTAATTTTTTTTTATAACTTTTTCTATACCTGCTGTACTATTAGAAAATAAATGAATAACAAATTACGAACATTCATAATGACAAAAAATTTTTTTTTTTACTTCAATCCAATTACAAATAAAAAGTTAATATTTGAATAAATAAAATAAAAGTTTTGTTGAATAACTTTTTGCACAAACAAAAAATTCTTTTAATTTTGCATTTTAAAATTTTATTTTTATTTTCGTACAGACATCCGATGTTACGTTACGAACGGTTTATGTCAATTTATAATTTTGCATCGCAAATTGTAAATAAAATGAAATAACTATTGTAGTCATTTGGCCTCTGAAACTCTAAAAAATGCAAATAAAGGTATATGTGGGTAGTTCCACGGAAACTGGCCGATTCGATGTTGCCACATTTTTTGGGCAAACAGTATAAATATTAATAATTTTAATCTTGAAAATAAATTATATATTAATTATTACCATTTAGGGCAAATAAAAAAAATATGTAAATATTTACTGTCATTAGCAAAAGTTTCAGCATAAAGACTGATTTTGTCATTCCCGTGGCTATTACAAAGTAATGGGTTCGTATTCAAAACTAAAATTCGTTATTTCAATGTTCAATAAATACTTCACAAATTTTATTAATAAAAAAAACTGTAAAAGACTCTCTGAAATTTAAAAAAAATTGAGAAAATACAGTTCTAATTGGTTTCTTCTATTAGTTTATGATTGTTACCGTGTCAGTAAGAATTTCAAACGTCTTAGAATTATGTTCAAAAAAAAAACATCACAAATAATATAATTTAATGTGCATGTGATCGGTAAATTGTATTTACAATCGTAAATTTGCTCGGTAAATGGTATATTACATGCGTCAATACACATGCAATTATTTAATTAAGTAAATTTTTTTTACATTCTCGGTATTAAATAAATTTTATTTACTTACTTCATTTTGAACTTTTGTTTATTTTTTGCATTGCAAATGTATTAATTGCAACTACCTCTCACATGCACATTAAAACAGTATACAAAACATGTTAATAAAATTTGTTATACAGCTCGTTGTGTATATACACAAAAACACATAGACACTTGTCAATATTATATCACTCGACCTAACGGTCTCGTGATATAAGTATTGACTCGTGTCTATGTGTTTTTATGTATACACAACTCGTTGTAATAACAAATTTTCTTAACATGTGTTGTAATCTACTATTTCAATCGCAAATGTCAGTTGGTTAAGTAAATATATTACTTCTTGATATAGTTAGTTGTGATATTTAAATCGAGTAAAATAAACGAGTTGTGAACAGTTATTGAAAAATTTTCTATAAGTCACAGCTATTTTGTCATTACCGTGGTAAGTATTTTTTTAATTGAAATAATAAAAAATATGTTTCAATCAATTTTATTTATATTTCTCTGTTTTTTTCTTATAATTTAATTATTTAAAAATTTTCATAATTTCGAATTTTTTCCAATAAATTACGTAAAAACTGTTTTTTTGTCATTACCGTGGTGTCATTCCCGTGGTTCGTTTGCTTACAAGGGAATGAGTTGATCAGTACAAATTCTTTGAAAAATCGAAAAATTCGAAAAATGCAGTGTTCCTTTTGAGAATAAGTTCGAAATTATCTGAAGCATCTAACAAATACTGATTTAAGGGGTCCGCGCAATAACTCATCGGTACTTAACTCATCGGTCGATTTTGGATAAGTTATATCCATTTTAACTCATCCGAAAATTGGCCGATGAGTTATATCCTTTGGAATGACATAACTCATCCAACTTAATGCTTATTTATGATTTGTGACAAAATCTTGGGTATTTACTCATTGGCCGATAAGATAAATACATTACATTTACCGATCTGATTGGCCCCATTTTTGTGTTAGCAGTATTGGGAGTGTCCCAGAACGCGAGAAGGGGGCGGAGGGTGAGGGCTGCGGGCGGGCGGACTGGTGGTTGGTCAGTGGGATTTGCGTGCCAGTTATGTCATTCCAAAGGATATAACTCATCGGCCAATTTTCGGATGAGTTAAAATGGATATAACTTATCCAAAATCGACCGATGAGTTAAGTACCGATGAGTTATTGCACTTCGCCTGATTTAAGTATCAAAAATAAATTTTTTTTTTTTTTTATTTTTATTTAGTTTTCCGCCAGTTTCTGTGGAACTACTCATGTATAAGACTACATAAAATTTGAAACGAGGAGATCGAATGGTTCAAATTTAATAGAAGTAAGTGATATTCTCTAAATAAAAGACGAAACATCAATTTTGTGTATGTATTTAAGTATAGAATAAGCTTTTCATACAAAAGTCAAATTTTTGTATTAAATATTTATTTTTATTTTTAAAAATCTTTTTTTTTTATACCCTTGCTGCACTGGCAGTCTTAATATCGGTTCTTGCGAAAGACGTCTTTCTTTCAGTTCTCTTTCGTCTTTTGCCATATATAAAAAAATTCCAAGAGCCGAAAGAAAGACTCATACAGTACATACTTTGTCGCTTTGCAGCTTGTAACTTGTTATTTTTTGTTGTTTTTCTGCCTTAAATTAATTATTTCATAGTGGTTACACTTATTTCTGCCAAAAAAATAATAACAAACAGAACATTAAATTCATAAACAATGAAAATTTGTTTTTTTTGCTGTCAAAAGTGAGTAGAAAGAGAGTCCCTTTGGCAGTGTGTACAACTTTTTCATAAGACTGTTTTAAGACGTCTTCATATTGCCAGTGCAGCAAGGGTATTACACGAAAAATAAGGACTATCAATTTGACATGTAAGTATAAATTATTATTAATATTTTTATAATTTTTCTATAAAAAAAAATTGCCAAAATATTACGGAATATGCGATAAATTAGTAATATTTTTGGCAATACAAAAAACGAGTATTTAAAAACCATTTGATAGGGAGACTCCTGTTCAATTTTGTGACGGCAAAAAAAAAGCGTGCAGTTGAAAAAAAAAAATTAAGAAGAGATTCATTCTGATTCAGAACAAAACAAACAAAACTCGATAAAAATTTGTTCATGGTATAATAATAAGTCTTTCTAAATGAAAATATGAATTCTTAACATTATTTTTATTGTTTTAGCTATTTTTCTATTTTTAATATACATATACTGCGTTTCCATGCAGAGTTGAAACAGAGTTCAGTTGTCGTTTACTCGAAAATTCGTTGAACCCAATTCGAACCCAACGAAAACAATTGGGTTGAGTTGAATAAATAGTATTGTTTACTTTATTTGTTTGAAAAAATAGTGGTGTTTACTTAAAAAAGTTGACTTTTAATTAAAACATTCCGGTATTGTTGGTTATTTTCAAAAATTCAAATATTAAAAATTTAAAAATGTCACGATCACAATGGAAGGATTAAAAAATAAAGTTTATGATATCAATTTTTGAAGGAAAATATATTTTGGAACTCATCGATCGGAAACAATTCAGAAAAAAGGAAAATTTTCAAATTATTGAAAATGAGTTTGCAGCACGGAAATTTGAGAATAAAAACGCAGCACAAATCGAATAAGTGGAAGAATCTAAAAAAAAATTATATAGCAGTTAAAAAAAAATAATCGTAGTGGCGAAGACCTAACGACGTGCGAGTATAACGAAGAGTAAGATCTTTTGTTGGGCACTAGACCATCTTAACCTTATTATGAATGGAATTGATACATGAATCCAGGTAATTATTTTTAATTTTCAGCTCAAAATAAGTGAGTCTGGAAAATCTAATATAGGAAATTTAGAGGAATATTATAATATATTTATTAAAGATTCAAACTATCAAGTGTTGTATACTAAAAGAAAATAAGTGATTAGAAAATTTCAGTCTGCAATGCCTGCCTACAATGTCATTAATTTTTTTTTAGAAAGCACTTCAACAGTCATTGATATTGATAATGATAAAATGAATTCAACTGCCGACGACAATGTAGGGAATAATGAGTCTACTGATGTTGAAGCAAAATTTCCTCCCATTGCTTCTAAGACAAACGAAAAATTGTAGATGACATAACAAGTGCAATCAAAGAGATTATGTCCAGCACTCAAAAATAATTTTTAAACAATCAAAAAGATTTGATTGATTACGAGTTTAAATTATATGCCCAAAAGGAAGAGGAATTGATGGAAAAATTTATGGGTTAAACTTCGAAAATGATTGAAGAGTCTACCAAGAAATTTTTAGACGAAATGAAAAAAGCATTAATCGATAATGTGGGACATAATAACTTGGAACCAACTTGTTCGTCTTAAATAGTTGACTTGGGTGTAGCTAGCTGTTCATCGTTTTCGAACAACCCTGACCATTTGCAACTCATGTCTAACAGTGTAGATGAATCAGAATATGAAGATATAGACTTCTTAGATGGCGAATAAGTAAAATTTGATCATGTACATATATATTATATTATAATAATGTATGCAATTTTTTTTAGAAGGCTGAATAAGAGTTATAAAAAAGGCTGTGAAAAAGTACAAAAAAACAACATGCATTGTGAATTTTATTATACATAAGCTGTGAAAAAAAAATGAATGTAAAACTTAATTGAATTTTTAATAAATTTAATTTCTAGTTTATTTTTTTTATTTGTATGTTAAAAAAATATATATGTTAAAAAAAATGAAGAATATGCAATTGTTTTAAACTTTCTCAAAATCTTTTACTTTATAGTAATGGGTAAGTCAATGCCATATACTGCTTTAAATAATAACGAATTTCACTAGCTGCAAGATCGTGCACTGTTTGACATTCTTGATTGTGGTTGTGGATATATTTTCTCGCTTTCGGCGCAGACTCAATCCAGTGATTTCCTACCGGTAACTTTTTCCTCCCAGCAATATTATACAACATGCAACAGGTTGTAATAATATACAGCACCAAGTTGATATTTGCATCTATTTTTTTCTGGATCATTCTCCATCGGTCTCCCAACGCATTTACAACCACATTTTCAACCACGATTCGGGCTTTGCTCAAGTAAGCATTAAAAGATTCCTCCTCTGGTGTTTTAGGCGAAATGTATGCTTTTATTAACCACTCCAGAAGAGGGTAGCTGGATCTTTATTTCCTTTTCACCTACAGCTTCATGGGGCTATAAAAAAAAAAAATAAAAACAAATTTAAAATATCAACAAAATGATTTTCTTCCCTTATCACGGAAACACTATTTTTGTATAAAAATCAGTCTTTTAAAACAACAGCATCGTGTGTACATCCTGGATGTTTTACAGTAATATTAATAAATCTAAAAATAAAGTATGTTGTTTTTTATCAATGGATGACGCTGCCTAGCATACCTGTAGTAGCATCCATTAGGCCTTGAAGAACTACAGAAGGACAGCATTTTATATTTATAAAATCTCTGTATCCTTTTATGGGAGACGTAAAAAGTGTGTTACTATCATCAATCGCACTTAAAACTTGAGACAACCCACTTTTTCTTTCTTTGACAAATTCATTGCTTTAAGCTCCGATACACAGATGTTTTGTGAACTCTAAACTGATTGGATACCGCTCTATATTCTGAACAAGACGCCAGTTTATACCAGGCTATTGCAACTTTCTGTTCAACACTGAGCGGTTCACGAACATATGCTAGGTTTGACTCCAGTTCTGACCTTAAGTTGTCACACAAATATTCATACGTGTTTCTGTCAATCCAAAAATTTTCCACAAATTGGTAATTTGTCAAAAGTACTTGATTGAAAAATATTTGTCCACCAATCCTTACTTCTTTTCTTCATCCAAATACTTGGTGAGCGTCTCTTTCTCTAATTAAATTAGTTTTTTGTAAGCTGTTGACTTTATTCCAAAAGTTGAAAAAAATGCCAAATGCCTTCGAAGCCATTGTTTCCGATTATTGCGGATTTTGGAAATAAATTAATTTTTATAATTATATTAATTTTATTTACTCTTACTCTATGGAGAGCAAACATTACCTCTTTTTTTTGGATAAAATTCTTTTTTTTTTTAATTTTAATATCCAGAATTATAATTTGTAAATTTAAAAACTGAATATCTATCTCACTAAACAGTTCCACTGACTTCTCTATATAATAGACGAAACATCAAATTTGTCTATGTATTAAGGTCGAATAAGCTTTTCATACAAAAATAAAATTTTTGTATGAAACATTTATTTTTATTTTTAAAAATTTTTTTTTTTTATAAGAAAAAGAAGGACTTTCAATTTGACATGTAAGTATAAATTAATATAAAGTACAATTGGGGCGACAGCGACAACGACAGCGATAGCGACTATCAAAAAAAAATAGAAACCATACATATATTTATTTATTTTTTATTTGTTTACTTTTTTCCTGTATATTTATTTCGTCGCCGTAATTGTGTTCACTCGACTGATATCGCTGTCGTTGTCGTTGTAGTCGTCGTTGTCGCCGTCGTTGTCGCCCCAATTGTGTTTACTCCTTTAATAACTTTTCTAATTTTTCAATAAAACAAAATTGCCAAAAATATTACGGAATATGCTAAAAATTCGTAATATTTTTGGCAATACAAAAGAAGAGTGTTTGAAACTCATTTGATAGGAGGGGACCCCTGATCAATTTTTTTTTTTTTTTACAGTGACGGCAAAAACAAAGCGTGCAATCGACAAAAAAAGATTGAATGAAAAAAAAAATTAAGAAGAGATTCATTCTAATTCAGAACAGTACAAACAAAACCCGGTTGAAATTAATGCTCGGTATAATAATAAGTGTTTCTAAGTGAAAATATGAATTTTTCACATTTACGCTTAACATTTTATTTTTATTGTTTTAGCTATTTTTCTAATTTTAATAAATTTCTGATATTAGTTAAGATATTAGTTAAGTTAGTAATAATTTTGATTAATTTGTGAATTTGAATAAATATTTTATTTTCATTGTTTATATGTCGTTTTATTCATAATTGCTTATTTTGAAGGCTTTTAACTTTTTTATTATTATTTTGATACTTAGGTATGTCGAACTTTCACTATCGAGATAACAAAGCCGCCAATCTTCGCTGATGCTTTAAGTTAAATTAGTTTACCTTCGTACATTTTAAAAAATATTTGGATTCAAATATTTAAAAATATTTATATTCTTCATATTATAAAATTTCTAATTATTTAAATTTTTTTTTTCAATGTAATAAGTTTTTTTCCTGCAGTGTATATTTATTTTGGTCGAACCATTAGACAGATAAAAATTTATATGTGTATTCTTTATATAGAGAAGTCATAGTGACAGTTATTAAAAAAACAAACATATGTCACTATATTATTATATTTCTGTGATTTCAACTCAACTCGATTTATTGTCCATGGAAACGACCTGGGTTGAAAATTGAAAAAATTTGAACTCAACGACAAGACAACTCAACTCTGTTTCAACTCTGCATGGAAACGCAGTAATATTTATGATATTTATTGAAATTATAGGGCACAACTATAAGTTAAGTTAGTAAAAATTCTGATTAATTTTGTGAATTTGAATAAATATTTTATTTTCATTGTTTATACATATATAGTTTTATTCATAATTGCTCATTTTGAAGGCTTTTAGTTTTTTTATTATTATTTTTGACTAGCTGTACCCGCAAACACGTTGTTGTGGAACATACGTTTTAAGTTAAATTTTTGTTGTCAGATTGATGAACAATTATAGGAGCTATTATTATATAAATTTGGGAAAATATCTAAGAATTAATATTTGTCAGTTCTACTTATTCAACACTTAAATTGTATGAAATCGAATGATATCCTTCCCTTAAACAGGTTTCCAAATCAAACAAAATTTGTGTTTTTATCCATTTCCTCTTTTTATGAATCCAATTTGAATGAAATTGGAAGAACTTTGGCAGTCCTCCCCGGGAGGGGTTTCTGGGTAACTGGAATATTCGTCTAAAATAATTCGTCTATAAATAATTAGTCTAAAAACTATTTATCTAATAACATTTCGTCTAAAAGTGCAATTCGTCTAAAAACAAATAGTCTAGAAATTATTCATCTAAAATAATTTCGTCTAAAAGGGCAATTAGTCTAAAAAAATTAGTTTAAAAACTTTTCATCTAATAACAGTTCTTCTAAAATAGTTCGTTTTAGAAAGAAAACCGTTTAAAATATAAAAAAGGTTGTAATTAATTTTTTTTAAATATATATATGTACCTATATTTTTAATTTAATTCCTTTTTTATATTAAAAAACAATAATTTACAATTTTTTTTTTTTAGAATATAATATTATCAGCTATAGCTTTAACATAATCCATAATTGGCATTTCTTCATATCGTTGCACAATATTTTCGATACGCTTCCAATGATCAATGAATATTGCCTTGCTGTTATCTCCTAGGTCTACTCTTGCCGGCATCTGAGTCAACAACGTCTCATTTTTTCCCTGTTCCGTTATTAAAAATGATATAAACTTCCAAATAGAAGGATGATGTACTTCTAACCAAAGACGCAAATCCATGGTGCCAACCTTCTAAATGGTTGTTAGTTCTCGGTAAATTAGGTTTACTGAATATATTCCAATCTTTGATCGGAAATTTTGGTCCAATTGGTTTCCCACGTTTATCTGATTGTCCACCAATAAAATTTTTTTCAAAATATTGCAGGAATCGCTGAAGGAGAACAGGCATTATTTGTTCCAGCATATCATATGTCCTCCTCTTTTACATCCGCTAAAGCTGCAAGCATTCAAATATTCATTGCACATTTGCTGTCGGTGTCGTACTTTAAAAATTAATAATAATTAAATAAAAATATATTAACAATGGAAAAAAAGTCCCAAGATTGAAATTTTCCGCAAGTGAAAAAAACAGAAATCGTCTGGTTGTTGATGGTTATGTTTTTTACAGAAATGGTTCCCATGAAGATTGCACGTACTGGAAATGCTGCCAGTATGAACGCCGCAAATTCAAGGTACGAATAACTACTGTAAAAGGGGTCATAAAAAATTCAAAGGGTGAACATTTCCATGCAGCAGACGCTGCTCAGCTTGAAGCTGACATGGTGAAGACCGAAATTAAAAATATTGCTTTGACTTCAAATGACTCTCCAAAATTAATTTTAAGTAAAGCATATGCTAATGTACCACTTGAAATTGCCGCAAAACTAACAAAAATATCTTCGGCAAAAAGAACAATTCGCAAGCTGCGGCAGAATAATAGCTTTCCAGATTTACCAAATTCTCTAGTGATTCTTTAGTGATTCCTAAAGTGATTCCTTTAGTGATTCCTGATAGCCTTCGAAAAACAACTAGAGGCGAACCATTTATCCTATATGACAGCGGCTTAGGAGTGGAAAATAGAATTCTCATATTTTCAACAGTTCGGAATTTAATTCTGCTGTCACAATCACTGGAATGGTACGCTGACGGAACATTCAAAACTTGTCTAAATCTTTTTGAACAGTTTTATACAATACATAGTATAATAAACAACAAATCTGTTCCTTTAGTATTGGCTTTATTGCCGAATAATCAACAAAATACCTACGAATGTTTTCTAAATGAACTGAAGAAGCTTGAAAGTTTTCTGAACCCATCGTCAATTTTACTGGATATGGAATTCACGGCAACAAATGCCTTCAAAGTCGATTTCCCTGAATCAGAAATAAGAACATGTTTTTTTAATTTTAAACAAAGTCTTTATCGCAATATTGCTGACAAAGGGTTTAAAAGAAATTATATTATATCTTTATTTGTATGAGAAAATAATTTAACGTCGCCAACTTGTATGTTTCTTTATATAAATTTTTGAAATTACTTGAAAATAATAAGAACATATATGAAAATAATAAGAATATTTTTTAAAACTTGGACTGTTTGTCAAATACATAATTCGTCTAAAAGTTATTCATTCGCCTAAGCGGGCAAGTCGTCTAAAAGTTATTCGCCTAAGCGGGCAATTCGCCGCGCGCGCAATTTACATGCAAAATTTTGTTAAATAGAGTTGTAATCCCTGATTGTGGACGAATTTTGCGACTACTTAATTTTAGACGAATTGTTTTAGACGAATTGTTTTAGACGAATTGTTTTAGACAAATTGTTTTAGACAAATTGTTTTAGACTAATTGATTTTAGACGAATTGTTTTAGACGAATTGTTTTAGACGATATGTTTTAAACGAATTGTTTTAGACGAATTGATCTTAGACGAATTGATCTTAGAACTGTTTTAGACGAATTGCCCGCGAGCCTAAAACGACTCCGAGACAAAAAGACGGTGTAAATTTCGAAACGATCGGTTGAGTGGTTTAGTTTTAAATATTTTTATTTTGTAGTTATTAGTAATAAAGAAATTGATTTCTATATATTCGAAGAGGCCCCCTAAAAGGATGTAGCCAAATTTTTTGTTACGAAATTCGTGTGTTTAATCATTATTATGTACCAAATTTAAATGAAATCGGACAAACTTTTGAAGTTCTCCCATGGATATATAAACAGGATGTCTATCTCTAGAACAAATTTCGAGAAAAAAATGGTCCAAAAAAATAACCGTAGTTTCTATTAACACCGCTAGGTTTAAGCAAATAAGGGACGGATCCGAAGTCGAATAATAATTTTTTGGGTCGACACATGTAGGCCGATAATATGACTAAGCTTTTAAGTTAATTGCAGTATTTTTTTTTTACAATACAATCCTCGAAGTTTTTATTTGCTTTACTGATTTTGAATTGATTTTTTAATTTTTAGTTCCTGCTAAATTCTACTTAATAATCTGCAGAACGTATCATTTCCGTTGTGTTTGAAAATTTATAAATTTAAGTATAATTTGTTCTTTCTGAGTGTTTCGAAATCAATAAATCTCATCTATAAAGTACAGATACTTTATATGTACATATATAAATATAAAAGACCACCTTTCTTGAATTGAATGAATCTATTTTAATAATTAATTCAAAAGTTGGTCGGCTTCGCTTAAAATTTTTATTTTATTAACAGTAGGCATCCAAATGTAAACAATTTAAAAGTCATAAAGTTATTTTTTTAATTAATTTTAAAATTTTAAAAAAAGAAGTTTTGTATCGCGGAAATGGTTAAAAAGTGCATAATAAAAAATTGTAAATCAATGAAAACATTAAATACCCCGATTTTCAAAGTGCCAAAGTGCGAAACGATAAGGCGAAAATGGGAAAAAATTCTGGGTGAAATGGGGATAATGGAATTCCCCAACGAATTTTTTGTCTGTGGCCGGCACTTTGAAGAAAAAAATATTTTTCGGAATAATCATTTTAAGGGAAGTAATGGAAATATTACCGGTATGGTAAGTTTAATGTTTTCTTTATTTTCAAAAGATTTAAACATTCTAGGAAAATTCATCGGATCAATATCATTTTTTTAAAATTTTATTGAAGCAAGACATTTTTGGAAAATTTTTTAGAATTTCTAAAACAATGTTTGAGACATTTCTTCTTCTTCTTCTTAATAAAATAACATATTTTCTTAAAAAAAGATAAAATAAAATGTTTTATTTCAAATAATTTCAATTCCAGATCTACATTGCATAAAAAATTAGGCGTAACTACAGTTTCCTTGAACCCCTCAGAATTGGCTGAAACTTGGAGGGGGTAGAGACGGTGCCCAAACTCCCAAAACTGAAATCAGTTCTTGGGGCAAAGGCCCCGTTTCGGAGATAGGGCCCCCCAAAGTTTTCATACATTTTGTATGGGAAATTTTTTTTTTGCTCGGTTTGCCCTATTTTTTTTGTAGAGATTATAGAGAGTGTCCCAAAACAAGAGAGGAGCCGCAAATCCCACTGACCAACCACCAGACCGCCGCCCCCCACCCCCTTTTTTGTTTTGGGACACTCCCTATACTCTCTACAAAAAAATAGGGCAAATCGAGCAAAAAAAAAAAAATTGGCCATACAAAATGTATGAAAACTTTGGGGGCCCTGGCCTTTGCCCCAAGAACTGATTTCAGTTTTGGGAGTTTGGGCACCGCCTCTACCCCTCTCCAAGTTTCATTCTGAGGAGTTCAAGGAAACTGTAGTTTAGCCAAAAATTATCGTAAAAAGTAAGTTCAAATGTAGTTCGCCCGATTATTATATATTCACCTGAATTAATGAAAAAAAAGATTTCTGACTAACTACTTTTAATATTTAAAACTTTTATTCAGATACTTAATGTATTTCAAAAACAAACTATTCCCGATCAATTAACCATATAGTAGTTTACAGATATAAAGTGTAAACAACATAAGAAACTAAACTAGCGGTGGTAATTGGTACTAGGGTTATTTTTTGGGGACAAAAAATTTATAGTAGATAGAAATCCTGTTTATATATCCATGAGTCCTCCCCTAGGAGGTCAATAAATTTTTTGTTAAGAAATTTGTGTGTAATCAGTTCTTCTTTTTACATACCAAATTTGAATGAAATCGGACGAACTTTTCAAGTCCGCCCCATGGGTAGGAGGTCGCTGGTTAGGAGGTCAACATATTTTTTGTTACCACATTTGTGTGTAATCAGTTCTTCTTTTTACATACCAAATTTAAATGAAATCGGACGAACTTTTAAAGTCCGCTCCCCAGGGGAGTTTCTGGGTAAGAGGTCCCTGGGAAAGGAGGTCAACAAAATTTTTTGTCACGAAATTTGTGTGTAATCAGTTCCTCTACTTACGTACCAAATTTGAATGAAACCGGACGAACTTTTGAAGTCCGCCCCCGGGGGAGGTCCCTGGGTTGGAGGCCAATCAAATTTTAAAATAGCCTATAACGACCCCAGACGTGACACAAAGACATGGTGTAAGTTTGGAAACGATCAGTTGAGCTGTTTAGGAGCCTATTCGGAACATACAAACATACAAAGAGACAAAGAGACAACTTCGGTTTTATATATAGATACCTAGGTCTGGCGAACTTTCACATCACTATCGAGATAACAAAGCCGCTAATCTGTCACTGATGCTTTGAGTTTAATTAGTTAACCTTATTACTTTTATTGTAAATGATATAGGTATTTTCGTTTTTAGAAATATTTATATGTTTCATATTATAAAATTTCTAAGTTAAATTTTTTTTTTTTAATGTAATAAGTTTTTTCCTTACAGTGTACATTTATTTTGGTCGAACCTATTGACAGAAAAAAATTTCTATTTGTAGTCTTTTATAAAGAGAAGTCAGTGATAATATATAAATATTATTTTAACGTAGTTTTAAATCTTTGTGTTTTATAATAAAGTTGTAAATATAAATTTAATCAGTGCAGTCTTTCAATCAAAGTTGTAAAATTGTATTTATTACAAATTGTAGAAAAAATTAAAATACGTTTTTTAAACCCATCTATGATACCGCATTAACTGTAGTGATACTAAATTTTATTACATTTTTCCATTTTTCCGCTCTTATACAGAGGTAATACAGAATATTGAAAAAGTTTGAATTATGAATCCTGTATATCAGGGGTGGCAAATTTTTTTATATGTAAGATCGACTAATTTTTTTATTAAAAAATGTGACCTTAATTTTTAAGAACAATAGGTATAAATCGTTTTTAAGCTGAAAAGGATACACATCAAAATGATTTCAATGATTTGAATAAATAAGATTGAATAAGCAGTGTTAACATTTGTAACTATTAGTATCATCTCCAACCGATTGATCGACCAAAAATTGGTTCGTAATTGACCGGTCCATCGCGATCGACGTGTTGGCCGTTCATGCTGTCCTCGCATATGTCATAAGTATAATATTACGTATATTTTCAATAGAATTACACACAATAGAATTATGTACACTTATACCTTTAATGTATTAATAGTATCCCCCGTAAAAAAACTTTTACTGCTATCCTTATTTTTTGTCTTGTGTAAGCCATTACGGATGAAAGAAAAAATCTCTTAATGGGAAAAGTAAGTAAAATTATAATTTTTTTTCTAATGAAGAGCGTAGGTTTCTAACAACAAAATGCCCTTAATACTATAATTAATAATAATTTAAAGTTAATAATGATTTCCACTTATATTTTTTAATAACTTGTTGCATTTGTGGTATTATTTCAGATTTGGACCCTGAACCCTATTAAATTAATAAAGCAAGAAAACATTTATTTTCATCTTTGAATTTGTTGTTTTTATTTATTTGCAGTCATAAAAGTCAAATCTTTCAATAAAAATATTAATAACGAGAAAAGGATTTTCAATTCTTTAAATAAAATAAAAATATGTTTTTAATACTGCCAGAAGTGAAAAAAATTTTAAATAAATTATATACCAAAATATTGGAGTAAGTTTGAAAGAAAGTATATTGTAAGTATATTAATAAAATACTTGATTCGAAAAGAGGAATATTTTATGTAATCTAATCTGTAAAATTAATTCTCCATACTAGTCGAAAGCCGGGAGATATTCACGGAAGTTAAATAAATTTTAAATTTTTGAAATACATTTTTTTATTCTATTTTCCAACAAATTTGCCGTAGTTTGCAATGCATTTTTCAAAATTTCACAATGTTTTTTTCATTGATATTTTTTTTTATTACATACATCATACATACAAACATGGTCGATTCCCTATTAATATTATGATTTATGTAAAAAATTAATTCAAATGAATAATTGCATAATTTTTGCAAAAAATTATAAAATTACATAATTTATAATATTTACACGATATAACATAAATTCAATATGAATTCAATGAACCAAATAAAATCCCCATATTTTTTCATAATGTATAACATAAGAAGTTCAGCATAGAATAAAAAGAAAAGAAAAAACATTATATGAATTATTATTACCATACATTTCCATGGAAATTCTCTTGTTTGTATATTTTCTGATTTTTTTTTCTTTCTTAATACATGAAAAAGTTTTTCATAGGTTTCTTGTTATATGATTGCGCTTGAAATAAACAAAACTATATAATATGTACATATTATGTGTTTTCAATGAATCATTCATAAAATTTGAAGGACATTAATTAATTTAGTACGGTAATAGGTCAATAAATTCATAATTTTTATTTTTTTTGTCAATTCAATAACAAGGACAATAACTTAATATGTTTAGAAAAAAGGTGATTGACTTTTATGATATGTTATATAGATTTATGTATTTTGTTGTTTTTATTAATATCATACTGTTTATAAAAACACAAAACCATAGTGATTATCCTAATTATATCATCGTTGTTATTTTTATACATATAATTTTTTAAAATATGATTTATGAAATTAGATTTCAATTAAGAATGGCAGTTGTCAAGTTGCCTACAGTAGTATCATCAAGTAGAATAAAATATATTTAGTATCAAGTAGAATAAATTATATTTAGTAATGTAACAAATTTTTTTATGTTTGATCTGTTTGAGTTACCGATCGAGATATTCAATATGGAAAATGTATACGAACAGACTTGGTAGAAGGAAATTAGGCATAACATTTAGTTAATATTCTGCTTTTAAGGCTGACTAAGTTTTCGGCTTTTGTTTTTATCAATTTTTGAGCATTATATTTCTCTAAGTAGCTATATTTTGAGATTTATAAATATTTAAATTGGCAAATCTGTTAAAAAAAATTATGTATGTAATTATGTGTATATATATTTTTGTATAATATATTTTTACATATTTTAGCGATAAATTTTTAATAAGAGTCTTTGAATTAAGCATTATTAGAACCTTTACCGCGAATCCATACAAGGAGAAGAAAACTTACTAAGGTAGTGAAAAACCTCAAAAATCATTTAATAAAATCAGCTTTAAAAGCACAATATTAACTAAATGTAGTGCATAATTTACCTAGTTTAGATGGAATGTTGAACCGGGCTCAATTAGGATTCAACTACATGTAAAAGTTTGTTGAGTTGAAATAGAGTTAACCTAAGAAACTCGGTCAGATAAGTTAACTCTATCGATGTCAACGGTTAACCCTGTTAAAAGTAAGCAACAGCTGTTTGTTTTGTTTGTTTTTTGTTCTCAGTTCAACCCAGTGATTTACGAATAGGCACACTAGGCTCGAGCCTAGGGTGGCAAATAATGGGCGGCAAAATTTCATAAAAATTATTATTCGGCAATTGTGTAAAAATATAAAACGTAAAAAACCAAAATAAATTCATAAAGATTTTATTTAAGAGGACTTGCTCGGTCCAAAACATTTTTATTATTTTATTTTTAAAAATTTTAAGAATCGGTTCAAGCTATAAGAGCTCGAAATCTCCTCAAAATTATTTTTTTATGTCATGTTGAAATTAAATGTCTCTTTTAAATGTGTTTTTTCGAAATTTTTTAATTGTGCCTAAAGGCGGCATATGTGTAAATCCGCCCCTGGTTCAACCACAGGTATTTTCGACTACATCATGTAAACAGTTCACCTCTTTTCAGCCACATTTCGACTTAATCACGGTGGGACTATAATGTAAATTAGGTAATTGTCTTCTTTCAATTCTGTTATTACACATTTCATATTGCAAAAAACTTTCTTGTCCACTTTCAAATTTTCTGGATAAAAAAAAAGCAGTTACACAAAAGGCACACTTTTTTTATAATTTTTTATTTTTATTTTATTCCAATTGATTATTGTCAATTAAAATCACGTGAACGAAGCAAACACAAAATTAGATACATACCAATTTTATTAAAAAGGATAATTTTCAAAAATAATGAATAGAAATGTTGTTGGTCGTCGTATATTTTGAATAAATTATTTCGGTGTATAATTTGTCTGTTTAATGGACCAAAAACGTGCCTTAATTATGAACAAAAATATTTCTTTGTAACAATTTTAAAAATAATTGATTCCAAATATAGGCACATTTTAGCACACGCAACTTCGATGCTTTTTTCAAATTATTGTAGATTGTGAGTTAAAATTATAGAATAACTCTTTTGAAATTATAATAAAATAAATTTTATTCGAAATTTAAATGTCCATTATTGTTGAAATTAACAAACATATTATTTAAAAAAATAAAAATATACTGCCGCTAAAACATTTGTATTTGAGTATATTAGACCGACCGTAGTAATTAATTAGTGATAAGAACTAATCGATTAAACTGTCGGTCAGGGCCCGCTCAAGCTACAGGCTAGCAAGGGCGCTGAAATGATTTACTTTGCATAGGGAGCTGAAATTACTTAAATCTTTCAACTAACATACCGAAAATTGTGAAAATTTTGAAATTTTACATCTGCGTTAGGGGATTAATTTGATACTAGTAAGTTATTTTATCAGAAACCTGTGTCGGTTGATTAAAAATTCGTATAAATTTCGGGAATTTGAAACTTCTCCGGAATTGTATCATAGAAATAATATTCACTGAATATGAAAGAAAATATGTTTTGTAATAAATATTATGTTAAAGCGAAAGTAAAATGTTGCGATAAAAGCATAATAATATACAACTTTTGTTTTTAAAATAAAACCCTAGAGACTTCCCTTCATAATTTCTTTATTTAATAACTATAAACCATTTTCTTATTGACCTAATGAGATTCAGAAAAACATATGGCAATAGGAACATCAACAAAGTATATCGTTTAAAATAACTCAGAACTTGAAAAAAATTGTGTTGTTTCTTCAACAAATAATATTATGTGTTTAGGGAATGGTAAAGATCCAATATCCAATGTCTTGTTCCTTCTTCTTTTCAACTTCAACTATTATTTACTTACATAATTACCTAATTTTAGATTTAACCCAAAACCTTTAATTAATTAATTTTAACAAATTTTTACCTGTTCAGACGGGAAATCATTTTCAATTTGAATATAAACATCATAATTTAATCTTCTAAAAGGCCATTCTCTTGTGAAATAATTTGCTTGTAGTTAGAGGAAATCTACGATAGGGTGCTAGAAATCTCAAATTTTGAATTCGACGACATGAAAATATAAAATTCAAGAAAATATTTAATTATTAAACTTATCTTAGCAATTGATTTAAAATATTTTTCTTTAATAAAAATATATAGGCCCATAATTATTTGTTAAAGAAATATATGTATTTACGTTATATCTGAATAAAAATATATAAAATAATTCAAATTTGTACGTAATATTCGTCCAAAAATAACGTCAACAACAGTGTGAGTTTCTAAACGAGTGAAATAATTAATTGATTTAATAATAACATGAAAATTTAATTGAGAAAAAATAACAGAAATTAAGCATTTATTTAAAATTTCTAAAAATATAAAATTAAAATCATTTCAACATTTAAAAATCGAAAAATAATTTTTATAACATGATGAACAAAATTTCCCAATCGAGTTTGAGGGTTGGGCGCCATACGTTAAAAAAAATATTCAATTATGTATTAAACATTCTTTAAAGTAAGTAGGTTTTTCCAGGGAAATTTAAATCATTAATAAGCATATCTGTCAAGTGTCAACGTTGAAATTTCTGAAATCGTTTTTGAAAATGTTCATACCCTGAAAAATAAAGTAAGTCAGATCTACAAAACTTAGATAACAACATTTTTACAATATTTTTAATTTTTTCATATCATTTAACTGTACCATACATTTCAGTTTCGTATAAGAGCTATATTATTCATTTGAGGGCTCTAACCTAATGACCATGCCATTTAATTCCAAAGAGAAATTAACTTAAACTCATTAATTATAAAAATCAATATTATTAATAAAAAAATCACATTAGTAGATCGATCTTATCGGTATAATTTTAATGAAAATATTATTTTTGGCGTCAATTTTACATTAAAAAAAATATTATTCAGGATATAATAATAAGACAACTTTTCGGTTTTGATGTAACTTACAGAATGATTTTATTTTTTTCAAATTCGAAAATTTAAAGCTAGATTTATATTCTACATAATAATTTTTTTCGATTCTCGTGTTACAATATTCATACATAGAAAACAATTTTGAACTTAAACTAAATCTTATCTTAATTTTATTTTCTTCAAAATTACTTAGTAAGCAAAAAACTTATTTTATTTTATTAAGAAGCAAAGTAGGTTTTTTTTTATGTGAAAACGAAATGTGCATATTTCCCACGATTAGAGAAGTAGTGTTGAGGTTTGGAGTTATATAGCTTAGTCTCTATATAACACCTCCCCTCTTGGATTGTTCCGTCTCGGAACAAAGAACTTATACTTTTATTTCTCCAAAAATTGAGCTTCTCCTCGAGGTACCTTTTTCTTTACGGTTACAAACAATAGATTTTGAGTTTCTTGGCTCATCTCTTTTGGGAACTACAATATTTGAAACGATTTTAGTCTTTCTGCTTTTCTTTAGGACGATGAAGAAGATAGAAATAATAATAATTATCATTACTGTGGAAAATGAATAGCTTGTCGCTTTATGTTGAAAATTAATATATTCAAATGATTCTCTATTTTTTATATTTTCTGAATTTAAGTTTTCCAAAGTTAAGTTTTCTATTTTTTTTGACATATTTGTGGTAATCGGGGGAATTACAAAATTTTGTTTAAATATTTCGATTTCGTTTACAAATTTATAATCCTCTATTTCTAAGAAACATTTCGAAAACCTTATTAGGTTATTTCCCTCTAATGAAGTGGAATTTACTTTGTTACAATTATGATTTATTTTTGTTAAGTTTACATTTCTTGTTAATATAATTCCATTTTCAATTTCAACAATGGATTTTTCTTTATTGATTACAAATTTACAAGTATTATTTTGTCTTAATAAATTTCTTATGCATAAATTATTATTAGCTCTTAAATCTTTCTTCTCAAAAATGTTAAAATCATACATATAAATGGCATTTAATTTTTTACAGAAAATTATTTTTAAATCATTTATATTTAATTGTAAGTCATTAGAATTTGGAAATGGTAGAATAAATCCGTCGAAGTATTTTTCTTCGGTAAACTTTGGAATTAGAATGGCAAAAATTAGTGTATCGTCTTTTAAAATTGTGCTGCATTTGATAAACGGCAAGATCTCGATAGTTATATTGAAAAGATTAATTTCGTCGACAGTTAGCATATCGTGACCAAGCATATTCAGTTTACTGAATAGAACATTGTCTTTAATTCTATCTATTTCACGTCTGAGATCTATTATTTCAGAATAAATATGTAAAATATAACCAACAGCGCTATTGGTTTCAGAAATTTCATCAGTTTCGGTTTTAATTTCTTTCAAATAGTTTTGTATTTTATTGTTTTGTGAATTAACGTAATTTTGGATGTTCTTGATAGAATTTATAATGTTGTCATTTATTATTATCTGTTTATTTGACTGCTCGGTTAATTGTTTTGCGTTTAAATCTAAGTTTGTGAGATGCTTGTAAATTTCGTCTTCGTCATCTGAATCCATCGTACCAGCAAGATATTTCATTCCCTTACCTAAAATATTTATGAAACCTCGTTTAGCTCTATGAATATGTGGCACGATGTTTTGAGAGTTTATTTTAAGACTTTTAATTTCCTTTTTTAACATTAGAAGATTCGGGTTGTTGGGGTTGAGTTTGAGATTTTTGGTATCAAATTCTAATGAACTTATCAGGAATTCAAGTTCCGTTATATTTATTAAATGCAAAATTTTTGAATAATTTTCGACTAATTTTCTTTCGTTCAACTGTAGCATCATGTAGCCTTCATTGTTGTCTAAACGTGTTACTTCCAGATTTTGACAGTTGGCTTTTAAGATTGTTGTCACAAATGCTAATATTATTATCCCCATCATCTAAAAAGGAAAAATTGGTTTGATATTTATATTGTCTTTTAAGTTGTGTATCATTATATTTAACATTTCTTTGATTACTTTGATCATGGATGTAATTATCAATATGGGAGAATTTTTCGAGTTTTTTATATTTAGGACTAATTTTGGCAATATTTCTATTTTTAACTATGTTTTCGGTAAGATTGAAATCTCGGTCTCTGTTTTGATTGAGTTTATTTATTTTATCGATTTTTTCTCGTTCGAATTTATCTTTTAAATCTTCTAATTGGTCTTTGGTAATATTTTTAGAAATAAAATCAATAGGTCTCAGTTGGGTTGTTGAATGTATTGTATTATTGTACCATGTTATTATTTTAAAGATTTTTTCTTGTAACTCCATGTTTTTTTTATTAGGGTCAGCATTCATTATTCTTAAATGTTCGTTTAGGGTACCGTGGAATCTTTCTACGTCACTATTACCAGTTTTCGAACCAGCCGTCGTCTGATGGAATTCTATTTCGTTTTCGCTTAAGAACGATCGAACGGTGTTATGAATAATGCATCTTTCCCCGTCGGAAATAATTTTTCTCATTTTGCCTAAAAATTGGATTCTTTGTTTTATCATTGCTAGTATGGAGACCCAGGTTCTATCGTTTAATTTATGGATTGTTGCGTATTTAGAGAATTTATCTATCATCGTAAGAAATGGTTTGTTTCGTTCTGGATACCATATATCCATATGAACAATATCATTAAAATTTTGTGGCGTTTCAGATATTTTAAAAGGGAGTTTGTGAGGGTTTCTATCGTGTTTTGCTAAAATGCATACCTCACAGTTGTCTATGAATTTTTGGATTTCAGTTTGAAAGATAAGGATAAAAAAACTTCTCTTTTAGTTCTAAATAAACTTCATTTATGCCTCTATGGTTATTTTTAAGGTGTTCTTTTTTTATCAGGCTGAGGATTTTTTCTCTGTCCGTAATATCAGTTAATTTTTTTGTGGATTTGAGAACTTTTAATTTTCGATTACCAGAAAAATGCATTTTATATAAATTTTGAAATTCTAGAAACAATTTGGTGTCTTCGCAGAATATAGCAAACGTTCCCTTTTTGGGTAAAACTCTTTTCATAAATTCAAGTAATTTGCTATTTTCAGTCAATTCCATAAAGTTTTGACATTTTTTATTTATTATTTTTTGATATATTCTTTCTTTCTTCGCGTTTATTAGATAAATTTGGTTTTTGAAAAAATTAATAGGTTTTTCACTAATAAAAATTAGGTCGGAACTGTCTTCGTTTGCGCTGTGTACAGTCGCATTGGTAGACAGAATTTCTTCGTTATGTTCTTCGATAGTATGGACATCCTTGTTGACGGTATTAGAATTGTTAATGTCAGAATTAATAAAATATCTAGATAAGCAATCAGCTACAAAATTTTGATTACCCTTTAGATATTCTATATTGAAATCAAACTCGTTCAGACGAATTTTCCATCTCTGTAATTTACAGTTGGGCTCCTTAAGCCCATTCAACCAAATAAGTGGCCTATGATCTGTTTTGATGGTAAACTTTCTACCAAAAAGGTAGGGTCGAAATTGTTTCGTTGCCCATACAATTGCTAGTAATTCTTTTTCTATGGTTGCATAATTTCTTTCATGTTCATTCAAGGTTCTTGATATATAAGAAATTGGGAGGTTATTTTGACATAAGACTGCACCTATAGCAAATTGGGATGCGTCTGTTGTCAATACGAAAGGTTTTTCAAAATTTGGGTGAATCAAAATGGGGTCCGTTGTAAGGAGAATTTTTAGTTTTTTGAAGGCATTCACATATTCCTCGTCGTTTACATTTATTTTTGCTCCTTTTTTCAGACATTTTGTTAGAGGATAAGCAATTTTTGCATAGTCTTTCATAAACTTCCGGTAATAGCCGGTCATACCTAAAAAGCTTTTAATATGTTTTGTTGTTTTTGGAATACTCATTTTAAGGATAGCCTGAACTTTTTCGGGATTAGGTTTGATTCCTTTATCCGTGACGATGTGACCTAAGAATTCTGTTTCTCTACGGAAAAATGAACATTTATCAATCTGAACTTTTAAATTTACCTCAGACAATTTTTTCAAAATTTTTTGGGTTGATTCTAGATGCTCTTGTAGTGAAGTAGAAAATATTAAGATGTCATCCATAAATACTACGCAAAAATTTTTAAAATCTTTAAGAATGTCATTCATTAACCGTTGGAATGTAGCGGGTGCATTTCTTAGCCCAAAAGGCATTCGTAAAAATTCATAGTGACCGGAAGAGGTTGAAAACGCTGTTTTTGCTCTGTCTTTGCAGTCAATTTCTATTTGATGGAACCCTTTGGCTAGGTCTAAAACGGTAAAATAATTAGCTTTCCCTAGTTTTTCAAATATATCTTCTATATTAGGTATTGGAAACCTATCTTCTACAGTGATTTCGTTTAGTTTCCTATAGTCGATCACAATTCGCCATTTTTTCTCACCCTTATTATCAAGTTTTTTGGGGACAACCCAAATAGGTGAGTTATATGGCGAATTTGATTCCTGAATAATATTGCTTTTTAACATTTCTTGAATTTGTTTGTCGACTTCTTTTTTATGAATCTCTGGGTATCTGTATAATTTTGAAAATACCGGAAGATCGTGTTTTGTATTTATAGAATGTTTAATTTGGTTTGTGAAGGTTAGATCGTCTCCTTCTTTATAAAATACTTTTTTATTATTCAAAATTAATTTTTTTAACATTTGTTTTTCTTCGGAATTTAAATGACCCATATCTATGTGCTCTAACAGATTATAATTATTTATTTCATTTGAAAAAAAGTCAGTTGTGTGTAGTTTATAGCTAGAATTAAAGTATTTTTCTTCCTCTTGGTTTAAAAATATAGGGATTAAACTATTTCTGGTTTCCAAAGTTCTATTTTTGTAATTTATAATAGCATCTAGGGGTGATAAAATATTATTACCGATTATTCCGTCAAACTCATTATGAAATCCTATTTCTAAAAATTCAACCAAAAAATCTTTTTCTTTGAATGAATCAAATAAAGGAAATTTGCAAACAATGTTTGATTGTACTATGTGACTAAGGGTCTTTAAAGAGTGGTTTTGGGTTTCGTGTCTCCACTTTGGTTGGCATAAACCCGGATTTATTATACTGAATTCAGCCCCCGTATCAATTATGAATCTTAATGGTCTGATTGGGCCAATTACAACTATATATGGTAATTGTTTGAGAGGCCGGTTTCGTAAAAATTTTGAGGCTCCTCATTTAAAGACACTTCCATTGGTTCTACATTATTGTTAGATTGCCTTTGATTGGAAAATCTTTCATTTGATCTGTGAAATGAGTTATTTGAAGGTCCATTTCCTGCAAAATTAATTTTGTTTTCTACTTGAGGAAAATAATTACTTGGGCCGAAATTTCTTTTGTTCTCAGAATGTGGAGGATTTCTTGATAAATTTGAATTAGAACTTGTATAGTTTTGGTTTCCTCCAGGCGTGTTAAATGATCTATTAGGAAAATTTCCGTTGGTTGAATTAATGTTTTGATAATTTCGATAATTAGTATTTCTTGAAAAATTAGTCCTTTGATTTTGATTTGCATTTTGATTAGTATTTTTTGCAAAGTTTCCTGAAGTTGATGGTGTGTAAAATCCTTTTTTTGTTTCTTTTTCCGTACCTAGATTTTGGTAGTTTCCGGCTAATAAAATTTCGTATGCTTCGTCAAGTGTTTCAGGTTTTCTGCTGAAAAGAATGCTTCGAGCAGGTTCAGGAATATTATTTTTAAAGGTTTCTAGAGCTATTCTCTTGTTGCTTTCAATAATATTCAAATCGAGTTCGCCGCTTAGAAGGTAATAGTTATTAATCCTGCATAAATATTTATTTAGATCCTTGTAGTAATTTTCTACAGTGGAAGAAACGCGGCAGGACCGAATTTTATCTAATAAAATGTCTGATGAAAGTTTTTCGCCATGGTTTTTTATAAGAATTTTTCTAATCTCGCTCCAGGTATCTGGATTTCCGTGTAGCCTGAGAGATGATTTCGCATCTCCTATAATCTTATCCTTCACGTATCCTAACAAAATTTTACCGTCATTTTCGTCAAATTCTGAAATCGCGGATTTGTGTAAACATTCAATTCTATTCAAAAACTCAATTAGACTATTTGGGTCCTTGCCGTCGAAAGGAGTTACATGAGATATAGATTGGAGGGTTAGTTTAAACTTTTTTATGTCATCCATTTCCAAATTCGATTACAGATCTCAGTTACTTAAATAATATTTTATTAAAGACAAATATTTGGTATGACTTAAAAATAAATAAAAACTTTTTTTTTTTTTTTGAATATAGCTTATGTATTAAAACGAAATAAAATGCACTTCCCTTTTTCCGAGTTGATTTTGATGGTTGTGTATTTCCAATTCAATTACAGCTCCCGGACTTCTGACAGACTTGATAGTTGAATATAGTTGATAGTTGGTGGTTGATTTTGCTTCTTATATATTTTTTTTCCTATGTAAACACTGTGCTATAAATTATTTTCAATCAAATTTTCTGATTTTTTTTTTTTTTTTTTTGTTTTAATTTTAAATAGACAGAGCTTAAACTTTGAAATACTCTTTTTTTCTTCTTTTTTTTTTTTTCGTGTTTTTATAAATTTTGGTTTTCCCAAACTTCTACTTTTTTTTTTTTTTTTTGTTCTTTTTCTTTTGAAATTTTAGTCTTTACTTTTATAACAGTTTATTATTCTTTACACTTATATCATATCAGAGTCTTAACTTTTAAGTACTCTTTTGTTCTTTTTATTTTTTATTTTTTTTCTAATCTATTTAGAAATATGAGCAAAAAAAAAAGATTTTTCTTTTTTTTTTTTTTTTTTCAGGTTCTTAAACACGACTGCGCCAATAATAAGACAACTTTTCGGTTTTGATGTAACTTACAGAATGATTTTATTTTTTTCAAATTCGAAAATTTAAAGCTAGATTTATATTCTACATAATAATTTTTTTCGATTCTCGTGTTACAATATTCATACATAGAAAACAATTTTGAACTTAAACTAAATCTTATCTTAATTTTATTTTCTTCAAAATTACTTAGTAAGCAAAAAACTTATTTTATTTTATTAAGAAGCAAAGTAGGTTTTTTTTTATGTGAAAACGAAATGTGCATATTTCCCACGATTAGAGAAGTAGTGTTGAGGTTTGGAGTTATATAGCTTAGTCTCTATATAACAATATAGACTTTTAAATTCGGAAAATTAAATTTCTAAAAAAAAATTGTATTGACGCGCAACATACAAAAATCATTAAATATAGAAATTTTCCCTTTGATGTTGTTTATTAAAATAACTTCTACTTTTTATGAGTGTTGATATGGCAATTGTAATTAGAATAACAATTAGAATAATTAGAATAACTTAGTGCACATAAAGTTACTATAAATACTTCAAGAAAAGTGATTTGTGTACTTTGTTCTTTTTAGAAATAAATACATTTTTTTCAGTGTACCTTCTCTTCAGAGGCCTGTCGTTCTTTGGTCAATGTAATTTTTTATTCCGTACTGAAAACCGGTACGCAATCAGATATAAAATGGAGAAGAAGCATTATAATTAAAACTGCGTTTTATCAAAGAAAATAGAAGGACTAAGAGGGAAAACGTAAAACGAAAATAATTGCTGTTTCAAAAAAATAGTTTTAATTATTTTCAATAGCTAAAAATGCATTAAAAATTAGTTTTTAATTAAAGTTTAAATAAAATTTAAAATACACTCTTAGAAAGAAATATGGTGTTTTGTTTTATTTACGGAAATCCCTAATACACAAGATTAAATAAATATTTTTTTATATCAAACATCGCAATCGAAAAAAGTGAGTATTCCACAGTTTAATTCTGGAATTATAATATTAAAAACTATAAAAAAAAAATTAAAAAAAAAAAAAAAATATTTTTATGGAAATTTCTTGAGATAAACTGAATGAAAAATAATATATTCAAAAAACTTGCAGAGTTTAAATCTTCCATTTCCAATTAATTGTACATTATAGTATACATATTCTACATTTATGTGGGTATTTCCACGGAAACTGGCCAATTATATGTTACCACACTTTTTTGGACAAACAATATAATAAAGACTGATTTTGTCATTCCCGTGGCTGTTACAAAGTAATGGGTTCGTATTCAAAACTAAAATTCGTTATTTTTTAATAAATACTTCACAAATTTTATTCATAAAAAAAAACTGTGAAAGACTCTCTAAAATTGAGAAAATACAGTTCTAATTGGTTTCTTGTATTATTTTATGATTGTTACCATGTCAGTAAGAATTTCAAACGTCTCAGACTTAGGCTAAAAAAAAAACATTACAAACATTTCAATCGCAATGTCAGTAGTAAATATAATTATTACCTCTTGATATAGTTAGTTGTAATATTCCCATCGAGTAAAATAAACGAGTTGTGAACAGTTATTTAAAAATTTTCTATGAGTCACACCTTTTTATTCATTACCGTGGTAAGTGTTTTTTTAATTGAAATAATAAAAAAAAATCTTTTAATCAATTTTATTTAGATTTCTCTGTGTTTTTCTTACAATTTAATTGATTAAAAAATTTAATTATTTCGAATTTTTTTCAATAAATTCCGTAAAAACTTTTTTTTTGTCATTACCGTGGTGTCAATGCCGTGGTTCGTTTGATTTCACGGGAATGACTTGATCGGTTAAAAATTCTTTGAAAAATTCGAAAAATGCGGTGTTCCCTTCGAGAATAAGTTCGAAATTATCTGAAGCATCTAAATACTGATTTAAGTCTCAAAAATATTTTTTTTTAATTTACAATTTTTATTTATTTTTCCGCCAGTTTGCGTGGAACTACCCATGTATAGTATAGTTTATGTATATTATTATGATGTATACTTAATGTATTTTTTATATTATTCATTTAAAAAAAAAACGAAAAAATAAACTTTTTTTTTAACATTAATATGGTTAAAATTTTGTTTTTAATTAAAAAGGTCAAATTATCTCAGCACGTATTTTTTTCATAGAATATTCTTCTTGTTTCTAGCTTGAAAAAAATAGCAAATTCTGACCTCGTAAAATTTTTTTTTAAATAAATTCAATGAAAATTGTGAATTTACTTTTATTAGAATATGGAAAAAACAAAATTAAAGTTAGTGCTTTTTAAAAATATAAGTTTAAGTTTAATTTTAAATTCTCTTTAAATTCGGTTTTGTTATTATTTGCAACATGTCAAATTTTGGTTTTCAAATTTTTTTGAAATTTGGAAGCTTTTTATAAGATTAAATTTTTTTGAAATATTAAATTAAATTTATTTTTAATTATTGGTTTTTTTAACGATTGAAATCGGTCAAGTAGTTGTAATAATTTAAGTGCGCGACGGACATAGAGACAGAAATTGAAAACATATGTACAGTCCGTTTTTTCTTTTTTAATGGAAAACGGGCAAAAAATTTTTTTAACAAGTAGTTCTTTTTTTGTGAAATTAGTTCAATCCGGCAGCGTCTAAAGTTTCTATCATTTTTTTTTTTTTTTTCAAAGTATTTTTTGTTTCGAAATTTTTGAAGCTTGACAATCAACACAAGTTTTGGCCCACGTTGATACACCTTTCCTAACAGACGGCCAAATAAACCGCTCTGTGATTAAATGTATGGAACTACGTACTCCGGAATGTGCTAAGTTATGAATCATCTCGAAAACATGTTGACGAAAACTGTTCGTTATGTACGGTCGGATGTTCTTTGTAGACACATCACAGTATAATTCAAACTCTGAATTTGGTAGAACGAATTTTTTTAAAACAAAACTTTGTTGAGATGACTTTAGTAATGAAACTAATTGTGCATTATTTTCTTGATCCTTTGCAAGTTCATCGTAATTTAGAGATGTTCGCAACTGTATTGCATCTAAACGAGATAATACATCAGCTGTGATGTTCTTCCTTATATATGCTGGATGTTGGTTGAATATTGTCCAATATAATCTAATTGTCGGAGTTGTCGTGGTGACGCTTTGTCAGGACGTTGTAAAAATGCGAATGTTAATGGGTTGGGATGGGTTGTATATACATATTGCAAATTGTCTTCCTTCTAGAAAATGTTTGAAATGTTTAAACCCAGAAAAAATTGCTTGTAGTTCTCTATCATATGTACTATTACGAACTTGAGTTCCAGAAACGAATTGTTGTAAAACAGCTCTCATTCCGAAATCAGATGCATCAGTCAACAGAGATAATGGAGATTCTTCGACAGGATATACGTTTGCTAACTGTTCTTTACAGTCTTCAAAGCATTTTGAAGTTCTATTGTCCAAACAATTTTACGCTTGTCTTTCTTACGCTGCCCCTTCTTGACATCGTGTAGAATGGCTTGAGATTGTGCAGCTCCTGGTATGAACCGTCGATAAACATTGATAAGACCAAGAAATTTACTTAAATCATGAACTGTGCCAGAAAGTTGATAATTAACTATTGCTTCTACTCTCGATGTATTATGTTTTATTCCTTTTGGCGTAACTAGAGAACCTAAAAACTGAGTTCTTCTTTAAAAAACTCACATTTTTCCATATTAATTGTTAATCCATATTCGTGTAACCGTTTAAACTTGATAAGTAGGTGTTCTTGATGTTCCTTGTGATCCACTGATTGATGAGTAAATCATCAATATAAGCATAACAGAAATCGAGCCCCGTCAACACTTCATCCATAAATCGTTGGAAAGTTTGAGCTGCGTTGCACAGTCCAAACGTCATTCTCGCAAATTCAAACAGTCCAATTGGTGTTATAATGGCAGTTTTCGGAATGTCTTTTTCTTCCACAGGTATTTCGAAATATCCCTTAACCATATCCAATTTTGTGAAAATATCCTTTCCACGAAGAAAGTTGCTGAAATCATGGATATGTGGCACAGGTTATCGATCAGGCATTGTTATTCTATTTAAATTTCTATAATCCCCACAAGGTCGCCACTTACCATTAGGTTTTTAAACCATAGTAATGGACTTGCCCAATTACTTTTTGAAGGACGGCAAATACCTAGTTGCATCATCTAATTAAACTCATTTTGAACAACCTTTAATTTTTCGGTGCAAGTCTGCGAGGTTTTCAAAAAACTGGTGATCCTTGAGTTTCAATATGATGTCTTACCGTATGTTTTAGTTTTGGAAGACTCACACTTGGTTGACTGATTTTTTTCATGTCTGGAAAGGAGATGTTCAAGCCATGAATTCTTTGGAGATGATATTGTAGTGGTTCATTTATTTATTTTACAGTTCATTTTTATTAATTTTAAGTTTTAATCATGTTTCCATTTTTATTATTGTTACAATATATATAATAATTTTAATTCAGTTATAAAAATACTTTCTTAGTAAAAAGACTCAATAATTTGAAAATTAAAAATTAAAAAAAAAAAAAAAAAAAAATAATTATTTTTTTTTATTATAATTATTATTCAATTTTAAAATAATGGTATAAATAATTATTTATAAAAAAATAAATAATATCTACCATTATAATTGGTGACCGCGAAACTGAACAATCAATCCAAAACAACAACAATCTGAAGAAGAATTTATTCAACATTTGAACAATTATTGAACAACATTTGAACAATTATTGAACATCCCCAGTTTTATTATTATTGAAATCAATTTAACATTATTCAACATTTGAACATTTTTCAACAATTATTGAACAATTATCCCAGTTTTATTATTCAACACTTTTTCAATAATTATTCAACAATTATTATTCAACAATTATTTTCAATTATTTCAACAATTATTATTCAACAATTATTTTCAATTATTTTCAATAATTATTCAACAATTATTATTCAACAATCAAATTCTATTTATTATTCAACATTTATTTACCACTTAACATTTTATTATTCAACAATTAAAATTTTCAACAATTATTGTACAAAATTTATCAATTATTGAAGAATTTCAATAATTATCAAAGAATTACATCATATTCAAATATCCAGATAAATTTTTCAACTATATATATTAATTATTATATTATATTATTATATTATTATATACATTATTTATTAGTTACATTATCATTATTATATTTACACTTATTTTACATATATACATATATACATTATTTTACATATTACATAAAAAAATGAATCCATCAAATTCTACTTCCTCCGTTAATGATCCTATTCTTTCAAATAATATTTCAAATACTTCTACCATCGATGCTGCTACAGTTAAACTACCACAATTTTGGACTTCTTGTCCAGAAGCCTGGTTTATTTTAATTGAAGCTCAATTTAATTCTAAACGAATTACGGTTGACAATACAAAATACGACCATGTAATATCGGTTTTACCTCAAGAAGTCATTCAAACCATTTTAACTTTTCTTCGAAATCCTCCTGACAATAATAAATACAATTCTATAAAAGAAATTCTTTTAAAACGTTACGCTATAAGCGAAGAAAAACGTTTAGAAGAATTACTTTCCAATTCGGAAATAGGAGATCGTAAACCTTCAGAATTTTATCATTCCATGGAATTCTTAGCTGGAACTACTTCATCCGTAGGAACGAATTTATTAAAATCACTGTGGATGAGAAAACTTCCGACAAATTTAAATATTGCTTTAGTTAGTTCTAATATTGATAATATAGATAATCTTTTAATTTTAGCAGACAAAATTTGGGAAGTTTCTCATTTTAATAATATTTCATCACTAAATTCTTCAACATCTCCTTCCATTCCAAATTCTTTATTATCTTCACAAAATTCTTTAACATTTTCCCAAGTTTCCGCTATTCAAAATTCAAATTATGAAACAAATTTACGTATTACTAATATAGAAAAACAATTGACTGAACTTAAAAAAATTTTATCAGATTTAACAATTTCTAATCATGATTCTCGTTCAAGATCTTATAATCGCGATTCTCGGTCTAGATCTTCTTCTCGTAATAGTAATAAAAACAATAATCACAATCATACAGATTTTTGTTGGTATCATTTCAATTTTGGTAATAATGCTTCACGTTGTAAATCACCTTGTAAATTCAATAAATCTACAAATTTAGATAGTTCAAAAAACTAAATAAACCCCCATTATCAGTTAAATCACATCGTTTATTTTTATATGATAAAGAAAATAATCTTAATTTTTTAATTGATACTGGGGCAGATATTTCCGTCATTCCTAACACTGTTTTTGGTCTTTTTAAAAAAAATCCTACTTTCGAATTATCTGCAGCAAATGGAACTATTATAAATACTTTTGGTACAAAACTTTTAAAAATTAATTTTAATCTTCGTCGTCCATTTAATTTTATTTTCACTATAGCAGATGTTAAAAAACCAATCATTGGAGCTGATTTTTTATCTAAATTCGGTTTATCCGTCGATTTAAAAAACAAAAAATTAGTAGATTCTCAAACATCTTTATCTGTTAATTGTTTTTCAAAATTTGATAATTCGCTTTCTCCCAAACTTTATTCTATTAAAAATTCAAATTCTTTTTCTAACATTCTTAAAAAATTTCCTGAATTAATTTCTACTCCTCAATTCGATAAACCCACTAAACACAATGTTAAACATCACATTTTAACTAAAGGTAATTTACCTTTTACCAAACCTAGAAGATTAGATGCTAAAAAACTTAAAATTGCTAAAACCGAATTCGAACACATGTTACAAATGGGAATTTGTAGACCTTCATCTTCTCCAGTTTCATCAGCACTTCATATGGTTCCTAAGAATGATAACAACTGGAGACCTTGTGGTGATTATCGCCAACTAAATCTTGTTACAGTTCCCGATCGTTATCCTATTCAACACATTCAAAATTTTATTTTAAATTTACATGGTTGTACAATATTTTCAAAAATTGACCTAGTTAGAGCTTATCATAATATTCCAATTGCAGAAGAAGACATTCATAAAACTGCTATTATTACTCCTTTCGGCCTTTTTGAATTTCCGCGCATGCCTTTTGGTTTAAGAAATGCTGCTCAATCTTTTCAAAGATTTATGAATGAAGTTACTCATGGTTTAGATTTCCTTTATGTTGACTGATTACGGCTTGACTATTCAACTTTCAAAATGTGTTTTCGGTGTAAAAGAACTCGACTTTCTCAGTCACAAAATTTCTCCTAATGGTTACATTCCTTCATCTAATCGTGTCAAAATTATTTCAGATTTTCCTACACCTTCTTCAATTAAACATATTCAACAATTTGTTGGAATGGTGAATTATTATCATAGATTCATACCATCATTAGCTCATTTACTTGCACCTATTTATGATCACCTTACAAAATTAACTAATCAAAAGAAATCTTCAAAAATTCCTTTTTCTTGGCCTGAATTTTGTAATGTAAATTTCAATCAAATTAAACAGAAACTATCTGAAACTTCTTTATTAATTTTTCCTATTGAAAATGAACCATTTACATTAACTGTTGGTGCTTCTAATGTAGCAGTTGGAGCAGTTCTTCAACAAATTAATAATAATAATAGTTTACCTATTGCTTTCTTTTCAAAAAAACTTTCTGATACTGAAAAGAAATATTCCGCTTTTGACAGAGAACTTTTAGCAATTTATTCATCTATCAAACATTTTCGATCATTCTTAGAAGGCAACGAATTTACAGTTTTTACAGATCATAAACCTCTTATTTTCACTTTATCATCCAAAGCTGAACGCAGTCCGCGCCAAGCACGTCATTTGGATTATATTGCTCAATTTACCTCAGACATTCGTCACATTAAAGGTAAAGACAACATTATTGCTGATACTCTTTCTCGAATTGAAGATTCCATAAACGCATCTGAAATCACTTCTAAATTTGATCTTATTACTATTGCTCAACAACAAAATTCTGATCCCGAACTTCAACAACTTTTAACTTCGCCTAAAAATAATTCAAAATTTATTCTTCAACAACTTACTTTATCAAATTCAAAAACCAAACTTTGGTGTGAAATTTCCACAAACAGACCTCGACCGTATATTCCATTTTCATTCCGTAAAATCATTTTTGATTCTTTACATAATTTATCTCATCCCAGTATTCGTGCTACACGAAAAATTATCTCAACTAAATATTTTTGGCCATTTATGAATCTCAATATCAATCAGTGGTGTAGTGATATTGTTATCACTAAAGTTAAAATAAAACTAAATTTATAAAAATTTTAATTATTTTTTGAACCCAAAAAATTTATATTTTAATAAGAATTACTGTAAATTATAATTAATTTGATTGGGCAACCAATCATATTAGGACATAGTAAACTATTTTATATTACATAAGAAAATTAATTATATAAACTAAATTGTATATAATATTTGTATATAGAATATAAGAATTTTAGTACATAAGATTTTGTATAAATAAGATTGAAATTAGAAAATTAAATCAGATTCTTACCAAATCTCATCTTTCTATAAACGGCTTCCCTGAGCTATACAATACAGGTAAGATAGCTTTCCGAGCAATATAATACGGATAACCGGCTGAATACAGCCAAAACGAAAGCGCGTCCCGCTCTAATAGGACATACGGCTGAATACAGCCTAGACAATAGGATCTCCATAATGACATGCTAGTGGTCATTATGGAATAGGGAATTCAATAGGCCTTAGATGTCTTGGACAACATAGATGTCCAACCCATGATCCATCATAAGATGAATAACTATAAATAAGAAAGTCAATAAAACTTTCCATTAAATAAAAACACAATTTTTTCCTTTACATGGCGATCCTGCAAACCGCAAAATTTATAATATGATACAGAATTCAAGACATGGAACAAAAACCAGAAAAGAATAAAATTACAATTCAAGAATATAAAGAACGACAACAACAAAATCAACAACAACAGCAAGAACAACAGCAACCAAAGAAGAGGCAACGTGCCGGGAAACTTGTTAAATTCCGGAAAGAATTACAAAAACTACAAGAAATTTTACAAACTAAAACAAACAAGACACAACGCAAAACAATACTAGACGAAATAAGAAGAATCAAACAAGACCGACATTTACACAAAACTTCAACAAAAATAACCAAAATGTTTAACAAAAACCTTAAACACATACAAAACGCAAAAAATTTAAAATAAAATTGTCAAAAAAAAAAAAAACAAAAATTTTGTTATAAATTAAAAATTTATATTAAATTATAAAATTATAAAATATTTAATTGTAAAACAGAAATAATGAATAAATACAAAAATTTTACTTAATTATTAGTATTATAAATTACCATAAGAAAAAATTTCCAAATGTTAAACCTTATAAAAATTAAGAATATTACTCAAGAATACCCCAAAGAATTCTAAGAATTATTACGAATATAAAACTATATTATGAATACCCCGATATTCAAATAAAATTTATTATCAAAAAAAAAAAAAGAACACTTGTCTATCAAAATAATTCTACCTAGATATTTTACAAAAAAAAAATATATAAAAGAGATAAAAATTTTTGCATACCGTACCAATACATTTCAAAAAAAAAAAAAAAAGAAAAAGATGTTAATATTAAAATTGCATTAAAATTTAGCAAAGACCCTAAAAAATATTTTTCAATACCCTATTAACAAATTAATGAATGACCCAAATATATTTAATGATTTTAAATAATTATCATAGGAAGCAACAAAATTATACCCTATTAAAAAATTAATAAAACCTAAAAAATTTTTTTTCTGTCCCTCTATGATTAAATTATCAATTAAAAATATTTTTCGGTTTAATTCAAATTTTGCACACAAGAATTTTTTCATAGCATGACCCTTGAGAAATTCCAAAAAGAAATTGAACAATTAGAAGAACTCTACAATAATATAATAAAAACAAAGTTTAATATCTCTGCAGCAAAGGCTGAATTAACTAAGGTAATTTACAACAAATCGCTATTTATAAGCTCTGTTAGGGAATCAAATTTGAGAACAGGGAAGACAAGTTTAAGAACAGAGTATTCGAAATACGTGACATTAATTAAATCTTACTTGATAGAAATCATAAATAATAAGATGGATTTTGACATAGCAAATGTAAATAAAATAATCCCATTATTCGAAGGTTCCTATGCTAAATTGCAAGAATTCATAAGCATAACGGAATACATTCACGATAATATTAAAGTAGCAGATAGAGAAAAATTAATAAAATTCATTTATAATATAAAATTATCACAAAAGGTGAAAAATCGAATTATAAATGAGACAGAACCTACAACACTTGAAAATTTAAAAAAAATCTTAAATAATAATTTCATGAGCACTAGAACCTATACTAAAATACACAACGAAATCGACCAATTAGGAAAGAATAGGTCAATATCAGCCACAAAATATGCTGAAAAATTAGAAATGCTAATAAATGAATTAAATATGATACAGTCTAAAAATGAAACAGCCGACGCAAAAGCTGTAATAATAAAAGTTAATGATAAATTTGCTCTGCAATGCCTTAAGACAAACTTAGTAGAACCCATACAATCAGTCATTTTAGCGGCACAACCAAAAACTTTTACAGAAGCAATAAAACTTATTTTGGAAATAGATAGTAATAATAATAATAATGATAGTAATAATATAAATACCTACTCAAATCGAAGTAATAGTAGGAATAATAACAACAATAATAATAGAAATAATGGTAGAAGAAATTATAATAATAATAGAAATACTAGCAATAATTTTAATAATAACAATAGACCAAGGAATGGTCATAATAATCATAATAATCATAGTAATCAAAATAATCATAATAATCATAATAATCATAGTAATCAAAATAATCATAATAATCATAATAATCGTACTAGTAATAATAATATGAACAATAGTAATCATAGATCAAATACTAATCATAACTATAATAGAAATCAGCAACATACGAATTCCACTGACTATTATAGAAATAGAGACTACAATAATTCTCAACCAATTAATAATAACAGGAATAATAATTCCTATAATAACAGATATAATAACAATCGTAGAAACGATGACCAAAATTTTAATAATAGGAACGTTAACGCATTAGAATCGGGAAACGGACGTACCCCCGATTCGGGTCAAACGGTAATCGGGGAAATGAATGCTTTAAATATACAATAAATAATTTTAAAAACAATTCACCAACATTTTTTATCCTAATGCAAAGACCCAATTATTATAATCCAATTAAATTCATGATTGATACTGGTGCAGACATATCTGTCATCAAAGAACAATTCACAAATTCAATTGACATTAATAATAATAGTACTTGCAAAATTACAGGAATAGGCAATAACATACATGAATCTTTAGGCACACTACAAACACATTTTATTATTGAAAACAAAAAATGTTTTATAAATCTACACTGTGTAGAAGATAAATTTCCAATCAAAACGGATGGAATCTTAGGCCGAGATTTCTTAATGAAATACTCCGCATTAATTAATTTTGAAACAAATGAATTATCACTTACGATAAGTGATGAGGTAATAAATATACCCATTAATTCTAATTGTATCAGTCAACTGGTGATACCAGCCAGAACTGAAATTATATGTCCTTTACATGTTCAGAGAACAGAAGAGACACTTGTCCTGAGTGAAGAAATAACACCAGGAATATTCATAGCCAACACGATTATAGCCAAAAATGGCATATCGAATGTAAAATTTTTAAATACTAATGATAAAACAATGATCATAAAAAATTATAAGCCTAAAACAGTACCTTTAAACAATTATAACATAGTGAATATTGAAAATAACGATCACGATCGATTATTACATTTAGAACAAATATTAAGCATTAACCCAGACGACCCAAAAGCTCAAAATGAAACACTTAAAATTTGCAAACAATTCCAAGATATATTTTACTTACCAGGTGATTCATTAACGACTAATAATTTTTATAAACAAAATATCGCCTTAGAAAATAAAAACCCTATTTATATTAAAAACTATAGATTACCAAATTCGCAATTAACAGAAATTAATGATCAAGTAGATAAATTATTGAAAGAAGACATTATTGAACACTCTTACAGTCCATATAACTCACCTTTACTCTTAGTACCAAAGAAATCCTCTAATGACACCAAAAAATGGAGACTAGTAGTAGATTTCCGTCAACTAAACAAAAAAATTCAAAATGACAAATTTCCTTTGACCAAATTAGAAGACGTACTAGATAATTTAGGAAGAGCAAAATACTTTACCACATTAGATATGGTCAGTTCTTTTCACCAAATCGAATTAGAGAAAAATTCAAGACCTTGTACAGCATTTTCATCTAATAATGGACATTTTCAATTTAAAAGACTCCCATTTGGTTTAAAAATCTCTTCAAATAGTTTTCAGCGAATGTTAACAATTGCTTTATCAGGTTTAAATTCAGAATCATTTATTTATGTTGATGATATAATAATATTTGGATGTTCTATTAAACACCACAACGAAAACTTAATAAAAGTATTTGAACGATTAAGAAAATATAATTTAAAGCTAAATCCAGAAAAATGTAGTTTCTTACAGAAAGAAGTAATTTATTTAGGCCATTTAATAACTAATAAAGGCATAAAAACAGACCCAACTAAACTTTTTGCAGTAAAAAATTATCCACAACCCCAAAACGCTGATGAAATAAAACGTTTTGTAGCATTCTGCAATTATTACAGAAAATTTATACCAAACTTTGCAGCTATAGCAAAACCTTTGAACGATCTAACAAAAAAGAAATCAATATTTAATTGGAATGAAAATTGTACAAATGCATTTTTAAATTTAAAAAATAAATTAATTAACCCTCCCATTTTACAATATCCAGATTATTCCAAACCTTTTATAATCACAACAGACGCTTCACAATCCGCCTTCGGAGCAGTCTTATCTCAAGGAGAAATTGGACAAGATTTACCAATAAGCTATGCCAGTAAAACATTAAATTCTGCAGAACTAAACAAACCAATAATAGAAAAAGAATTGCTTTCCATTCACTGGGCAATCAATTTCTTTAGACCCTATGTATATGGCAGAAAATTCATCGTCGTAACAGATCACAGACCTTTAGTAGGATTATTTACGCACAAAAACCCTTCATCTAAAATGACGCGTATTAGACTAGATCTCAGTGATTACGATTTTGATATAGTATACAAACAAGGAAAAATGAATACAAACGCAGACGCTTTATCAAGAATACATTTAAACTCTAACATTTTAAAATCTATGATCCCAATTACGCCAGAAAAAGATATTAACGTGATAACCAGACAAGTAACTAGGTCACTAGAACAAGCTAAAAACCCTAAAAATAAAAATCTACACATTTGGCACAGTATCTCAATTAACGATATAAAAAGAATTCCGAAAGTAAACTTCATAGAAACTTCAACTGGTACAACAGAAATAACATTCAATAATAATTATAAAATATATTTTAATAAAAAGAGAATTAATATAAAATCAATTTTAAATAAAATGAAACTATTATTAGCTCAAAATAAAATTTTCACAGTCGCGATAAATAATAATGATACCTTATTTAACCACATTAACATTCAAGAATTTAAAAACATATTTAATCAACTACAGGAAAAAGATAATTCGAAAAATAAATTAAAAATAATTTTATTCAAAGCTCCTATCGAAATAACAGATCAAAATTTAATAAAACAATTAATAAAAGACAATCATAGTAACAATATAAGTGGACACATCGGTGTTAGGAAAATGATAATAAAACTTAGACAAAAATACATATGGAAAAACATGCATAAAATGATTAAAAATTACGTGAAAAATTGCAACGAATGTATTAAATCAAAACAAGTTAGAAACATTAAAGAACCATTACAAATTACTGACACTCCAAAGAGACCTTTCGAAACCATACAAGTCGATACAGTAGGCCCTTTAAAAATTTGTAATAATTATAGATATATACTCACAGTTCAATGCGAATTAACTAAATACATAGAAGCATTTCCTATAGAAACTAAAGATGCTATTACGATAGCAAAAATTTTAACAGAAAATATCATATTAAGATATGGAAATATAAAAAATATCAAAACTGATTTAGGTACAGAATTTGTAAACGAACTATTTATGAACATTTGTAAAACTTTTAATATTAATCACCAAAAATCAACACCTTATCACCATCAAACATTAGGTTCAGTAGAAAGAAATCACAGAGTACTAAACGAATATTTTTTAACATGCAATCATAGCAACAATTGGGTTGAATTAATCCCATTTTTCTTATTTTCCTATAATACTACACCTCATTCAGACACTCATTATGCGCCATTTGAATTAATTTTTGGAAACACACCTGAATTACCGACAAATATTACACTTAAAAATAATGAACCACTAAATTTCATAAACTATGATAACTATTTAAACGAATTAAATTTAAAATTATCTTGTGCACTAAAATCAGCTAGAGAAGAACTAATTAAATATAAAATAGCTAGAAATGAAAAATACAATCTTAATATTAATCCTGCGAATTTGAAAGTAAATGATATGGTAATGATAAAAAATTTTAATAGAAAGAAATTAGATTATCCTTTTCAAGGACCTTATAGAATCGTCGAAAGAGACGGAGTAAATTCAATAATAGAAATGAATAATAAATTAAAGAAAATTCATAATAATAACTTAAAAAAGGTATAGAATTTAAAATAAAAAAAAAAAAAAATTTTTCTTCCTTTTTACATAAAATTTACAAAAAATTTTTTTTTTTCTCCCAAAGGGAAAGGATGTAGTGATATTGTTATCACTAAAGTTAAAATAAAACTAAATTTATAAAAATTTTAATTATTTTTTGAACCCAAAAAATTTATATTTTAATAAGAATTACTGTAAATTATAATTAATTTGATTGGGCAACCAATCATATTAGGACATAGTAAACTATTTTATATTACATAAGAAAATTAATTATATAAACTAAATTGTATATAATATTTGTATATAGAATATAAGAATTTTAGTACATAAGATTTTGTATAAATAAGATTGAAATTAGAAAATTAAATCAGATTCTTACCAAATCTCATCTTTCTATAAACGGCTTCCCTGAGCTATACAATACAGGTAAGATAGCTTTCCGAGCAATATAATACGGATAACCGGCTGAATACAGCCAAAACGAAAGCGCGTCCCGCTCTAATAGGACATACGGCTGAATACAGCCTAGACAATAGGATCTCCATAATGACATGCTAGTGGTCATTATGGAATAGGGAATTCAATAGGCCTTAGATGTCTTGGACAACATAGATGTCCAACCCATGATCCATCATAAGATGAATAACTATAAATAAGAAAGTCAATAAAACTTTCCATTAAATAAAAACACAATTTTTTCCTTTACAGTGGTCTAAAAATTGTATAAATTGTCAAAAAGCTAAAATTTATCGTCATACTAAACCCTTTTCTGGTACTTTTCCGCTTCCTTCAGGTAGATTTCAAAATATTCATATGGATATTGTTGGTCCTCTACCTCCATCTAAAGGATGTTCATACATTTTAACCATTGTTGATCGTTTTACCCGTTGGCCTGAAGCTTATCCTATTTCTGATATGACTTCTACTACTATTGCTCATACCTTTTTTAATCAATATATTTCTCGTTTTGGCGTTCCATTATCTTTAACAACCGACCAAGGTAGTCAATTTGAATCAAAATTATTTGCAGAATTATCCAAATTATTAGGTACTCATAAAATTAGAACTACTTCTTATCATCCACAATCAAATGGTTTAGTAGAACGTTTTCATCGCCAACTTAAATCATCTTTGAGAGCTCGTTGCAACACTATTAACTGGCATGATGAAATTTATATTATTCTTCTTGGTTTTAGAACCGCAGTTAAAGAAGATCTTAAATATTCACCTGCTGAATTAGTTTACGGTGAAAATTCGTGTTTCTAGTGAATTTTTCGTTTCAAATAATTCTCAAACTTTAGATCATTCACAATTAGTTTCTCAATTACGTTCAAATTTTAGACATATTCGTCCAGTTCCAACTAAGAATAAATCTTATAATAAATTATATATTCCGAATGAATTACTTTCAAGCAAATTTGTTTTTGTCAAATCACATAACAAAAAAATTTTAGATCCACCTTATGAAGGTCCTTTTGAAGTCCTTCAACGTTTCGATAAATTTTTCAAAATTAATTTTAATGGTAAAATTAAACATATTTCAATAGATCATTTAAAACCTGCACACTTTTCTCCTTCACCACAACATTCACTTCCATCTACAATACCTAAAGTTTCTTTTTCTTTATAATTCTTTATCTGGTAGGGGGGTATTGTAGTGGTTCATTTATTTATTTTACAGTTCATTTTTATTAATTCTAAGTTTTAATCATGTTTCCATTTTTATTATTGTTACAATATATATAATAATTTTAATTCAGTTATAAAAATACTTTCTTAGTAAAAAGACTCAATAATTTGAAAATTAAAAATTAAAAAAAAAAAAAAAAAAAATAATTATTTTTTTTTATTATAATTATTATTCAATTTTAAAATAATGGTATAAATAATTATTTATAAAAAAATAAATAATATCTACCATTATAATATGAGGGACTATCTCTCATATTTGTTAATGAAGCGATAGTACTTAAGCTCGTGGTTTTGTCCATTACTCTATGGCGAGTAATCCGAGTAATCCGAAATGGGCTAAAAAATCTGCACCAATGATGGGTCTTGCAACATCCGCTAAAATAAAAGACCATACAAACGATCTTTTCAATCCACGATTTAAATAAAAAAAAATTTCTCCTAAAGTTGAAATTTTTGAATTGTTAGCTGCTTGAAGTTCTAATGCATATGTTGTACTTCTTTTCTGTTTGATAGTGGCAGGGAAAACTGAAACGGCAGCTCCTGTATCGATAAGGAATTTGATTTTTGAAGGTTAGTCAACAATAAATAGACGACATATCTTAATTTCCGAGAAAGAGCAAGGAGGCGGGCAATTTACTGCTTTAAGTCCAAAAATTTTAAATGATACCAGCAATATGATGACTGCTGTTCTTTATTTAAGATAGTTCTAGAATTCTTGCTTGGTTTTTTATTGAGCTCACCAAATTTTGTTAAAATTTCATCTAATTGTTTTTGCAATATTTGTCAGTTCATTATCATTTAATACTTGATTAACTTCGACTGGATCTATTTGCTCATCTATTGCTCATTAAGAACTAACTGAAAAGATGGCTCTTATGGTTGGAGATTTTTTTTTCGACCATAGTAGCTTGAGAAAATCATTTGACACTTTACCAGCAGATAGTTATCTCATTTCTCTTAATACTACTGAAGGCTTCTTGTCACCAAAGCTGGCATCCTCTTCTCTAAACGATTTTTTTCGGACTCTTGGAATTCATTAAGTATCGCCTTCTCCAATCCCTCATACATCGCTTGATTAGGATTCTCGATGATATGACTGACTGCATTTAAAATATTGCTCTCAATTGATCTTACTAGCGTATGGTATTTTGTGGCATCTAGTGTAATTCCAGCATTCATGAACTGACTCTTCAATTTACTGAACCATAATTTTGGATTTGCTTTCCAAAATGGAGGAACTTTCATTGAAACTCGAGTAACTTCTCGAGTTGGTAGGACTTCTTCTTCAATAATGATTGAGACGTCTGGTGTTATCATCATTAACTTCTGATTCTTTTTGCTTCTTGTCGGGGTCACCAATGTAGTTTTGTGTAAATAAATAAAAATCTTCTTTTTATAGAATTAATGATTTATTTAAAAACACTTACTAACTAATTTTACAGAAATAATTTACAAACTTATAAATAGTATTTTGAAATCAAAAAATGTGAATTATAATTTTGAAATGAAATGAAATTTAATTGAATTAGAAATTTTATCTGAGAAATATATTGAAAATTCAAAATTGCAAATATAAATAACAATGTTCGATGATACAAATTGTTTGAAAACAATGGCAAGAATAAAAGTTAGAACATACTGTTGTGTTCCCACAAACTACAAAATTAAAATTTTTACCTCAAGGTGGTTATCAACATCAATGTGTCAATTGTCATCAACGAGGTAGCTACTGCAACGCAAACGGTTCTTTTTCCACAACATACAATTTTAAAATATCTGAAGTCGAAAAAACAAAATATGCTTTTATAATAAAACAGGAATTCCTGAAATAAATGGAGTGATAGATGCGATCCCCAACCAAATTGTTCGACCAAATATTAGTGATCATTTATTCTTGAACAAGAACTTAAAACTATAACTATCTCCTTTAAGCTGTCATTAATTTTTTCTAACACTTTATTTGAATTTTGCGGCGCAGTGAAATAAGGCCGCGGGAAATAAGGCCGCGATAGGTTTTTTGTTGCGGTCTTATTTCATTTTGAAAAATGAAATAAGGCCGCGAAAAAATCCTCGCGGTCTTATTTCATTTTGAAAAATGAAATAAGACCGCATAAAATTCCTCGCGGCCTTATTTCGTTTTGAAAAATGAAATAAGACCGCGATAAAAAAAAAAATTAATCGGAGGGCTAATTTCATTTTGAAAAATGAAATAAGGCCGCGAGGATTTTTTCGCGGCCTGTGTGCCCGCTGCCCTGTGTGCTCACCTCACAAGATTACGCGGCCTTATTTCGTTTATAAAAATGAAATTAGCCCTCCGAATAATTGTTTTTTTTTGTCGCGGCCTTATTTCATTTTTCAAAACGAAATAAGGCCGCGAGGAATTTTTTGCGGTCTTATTTCATTTTTCAAAATGAAATAAGACCGCGAGGATTTTTTCGCGGCCGTATTTCATTTTGAAAAACGAAATAAGGCCGCGAAAAAATCTTCGCGGCCTTATTTCATTTTTCAAAATGAAATAAGACCGCAACAAAAAAACGTCGCGGCCTTATTTCCTGCGGCCTTATTTCCATCCCCCGAATTTTTCTGATATTCTATTTCATTTTCCATCTGTCGTTCTAACAAATCATTATGGTTCGAAGTAGTTTTGGAACGAGACTGGTTTAATGAAGGAACAATTGTTTCTACAGATAACATAGGCACGTTTTTTTGTCGTACAAACCATATTCTTCACTACCAATCCCATCAATTTTAGTGTTGGAGTCTAGCATAACAACAACTTTAGACTACGTCTCTGAAAATGAGTAACGACGACTTCGACCTTTCCAGTTCTGAAATATTAATTTTGTTTTTTAGCCCGCCAAACCTGAAAAAAAAGTATGCTTAAAAAATTATGTTTAAATCAATGATAGTAAATTTTGCGATAAATGAGACTTTTTCATTCGTACTAATTTTTTTCCATTCATTTCCCCTTCGTACAGGAAGTCCCACATTCTTCTGGATCTAATTCTCACTACGGGAGTTTAACATAACCCTTGGCTAAATCCGGGTGATCTAGCTGAAGCATGTAACTTTTATTTTTACGTTTTACACGAATTAAATTTTTTTTTTATTTTGAAAGAAAAAAGAAATAAATGAATTTGGGTAATTACAAAAATTTATGCAATTTGGTATTAAAACAATAATCTTCTAATTCCACAGGCAATAATTATTAATTTCAAAATAAAATAATTATCTTATAAATTTTTTTTTTCATCATTTTAAAAAAAAAATTTTTTATCCTTCTGTTTTTCATTTATACGATATATTTCATATTCCACACGACGACCTAATAATTAAAGCAAAAAATATTCAGGTCACAAATTAATTTGTTAAAATTTTACAAATGAATATAATTTTTTGAGGTTACATTAATTTTATATTGACAGTTTCCAGATATTCTCATAATTAGGTTAATATTGAAAAGCGAATTAAAATAAAAAAAAAAAAATTATTCGAAGATTAATATAATTATAAAGTTATCACTGATTTCAATTAGAATGTTATATCGTGGAAAGAGCAGAAGATTGTTTTCTGAAAGTGATTTGTTTTTGGATTGTCTTTCGATTGTTAGTTGTAGAATTTTAATACTAAACTTTTTCCGCAGCTATCGAAGAAATTTGTCTCCAATTATGAAGTGATAAAAAATCCAATATAATTCGATGTGAGGAAACACTATATTCCGAAAATCTCAAAATAAAAAAAAAATATTAACTTTTCTGTGTATACTTAATATAAGTTTTTTAATGAATATATACTTTCTATATATTTTTATTTTTGTCAAGGGATGATTTACACATATGCCGCCTTTAGGCACTTTTAAGACTTTCGAAAAAACACATTTAAAAAAAGACATTTAACTTCAACATTGTTTTTTATTTATTTATAGTTTCTTTCTCAACTTTTTATTTAAAAATACATATCAGAAACAAAAAATTCAATTTCTGCCAAAACGTCGTATTCGATATTCATAATGGAAATATCATTTAATTTAGTTTCTGTCAAGGTTGATCGGATATAATTTTTGATTTTCAGACACGAAAAAGATCTTTTTGCAGAGCAATTTGTTACTGGTATTGACAAATAAATTCTGAAAATTATTTCTTAATTTGCGAACAAGTTACCGTATCCATTTGTATATAAAAAATTATATTTGTTTGCGATGTTCTTCTTAGGCATGTCACATTTCTTTAAAATCATTTTAAAATATAGTATTTCTTCTAATATTACTTCTTTGTCTAAATCACTGTCATAAAATTCGTACAGTATTTTGGATTCTTTTATAATATAGTATCTGAATCAAGATTACATATATTTTCCAGATATCCAAATTTTTGATACAAAAACTGGGTGAACTTTTGGGCTTTCCTAACTCTTTTATCAAATTCAAAATAATTTTTTCGAAATGATATAGAATGATATAGGCCCAAAAAGGAAGAAATGATATAGAACACAATTTTATCAATTTATTTAATGAAATACTTATTTCGTCAATATATTCAATAATATACATACATAAACATAGAATTTTTTATTCCTATTTCGTACAAATTTTTTTTTACTGCTAATTCGTTGATAATATCATCAAAATGTGTGTGCTTTGTTACCTCCTACTCTATTAACAACATAGCCACCCCCTAACCTTTTGTTGCATGATTGATCTTAGATAATTTTTAATTAACTTAAATTTGGAAAAACTGCGTTCGGCGGAAGCTACTTAAACATAAATATACGAATCTAAAAAAATTGTGCTGAAAATTTATGCGCCTGTTTTGTTTCCACATATTCGTGCACAAATGAAAAAAATAAAATCGAAATACCGAACTAATTTAACAGACGAACACTTAGAATTCGGATCCCTAAATATTGCCTTCTGCTCTTACTCCTACTTTTAGAAAAAGTAGATCGCAGAGGATTTTTACTGCGCGAAGTAGAAAAATCAATTGACACCCCTGGTTTCAATTAATTATGTTTACAAATTTGTTTCAGGCAATCTAATGGAATCTAATGGATGAATAATTTGTGACAAAAATTTTAACTCATGAAATAAGTTGTAACCATCAATATCAGCATTTTTGACATCTTAAAGAAAAAGATGCAATTGGTGTCAAAAACTTGCTCTAGCTACTAATAATTGTTAGAAATATGAAAGTGCGGGGTGTCGGTAGGGATTGCAAAAAAAGGAAAAAAAACCAATACCGGTATTTCGGTATTGAACTTTACTGATACCGGGATCCCGGTTTTAATACCGGTATTCCAAAAAATAATATTTCTCAAAATAAAAAATACCTATAATAATTATTATAAAAATGAAACAAAAATTATTTAATTAATAAAAAACATGCCCACTGCTAATTGCAACCTCCAATAATTTAAAAAAAATACTTTCACACTAAATCAGCAGAATTGTTAAAATATTTAAGTAAATACAAATGCAACTACACACAACAAACTATTAAGAGCCCTCAGTGCGGAAAATGGGTCTTGGTTTTGCTTTGATTCTAGAGTTAATACAATCTCGACTGATGTGATTTTTTTTATATGTTAGAGAGTATATAACTGGCTCCAGGGTAGGCGAGGCGAATTTTTTGAGTTTTTTGGCCCAAATGAGCCTTTAAAATACTTGAACATATTTGCTTGGATTCTGAAGTAAAGCAAAAAGATAATAAAAAATCTCAAACGCAGAAATAAAGCTAAAATACCACTCTCCAGGCCTGGTGACGTGAAATTTTGAATTTCTTTAATTTTCTAAACAATTTTTAATTAATTTCATTTATTTCTAACCAATTTTTAATTTTTTTGATAAATTACAGTTTCTGCACAGAAATAAATTTCAAATATAGTTTTGTGATTTTCTGGTAGAGGTGTTTTTCGTACAATTTTTGTCGCATTTTTCACGGCCGTTTATTTTCTGTAAAATAAAACAAAAAAAACTGCAAATATAGAAAACAGAATTTCACGTCGAGGGCTCTTAAAACTTATTTTTTTAGTAACCGCACTTGTTTGTAATTATAAAAAACAATCTACTAAAAATATCAAAAAATATTGAATAATAAATCCTCAGAAAAAAATTTAAATACCGAAATACCGGTTTTGACAAATATAATACCGGTATTGATTTTCATTGGTTTTTTTCCGAAATACCGGGATCCCGGTATCCCGGGATCCCGGTATTGCGATCCCTAGGTGTCGGCGAAGATCCCCGAAATCCCGATCTCTGATCCGGCACTGTCTAGAATTAACAGAAATTGCCAAGGCTTGTTCTTGAAATTTCAAATAATTATCTTTTGTATTCTTTGAATCATGACGGTAGCACAACGGCGATCGAGGGATTCTAATAGTTTTAAAATATTTTTCCAATCTGAGCAACCACCCTTCATAGCAAAAGAACTGGTACTCTCAAACAAATAACAAGGAATGCAATATAGGGCATTGTCTGACTTATGATAAATAATCTCTATCACGAATTTCTCCATTTTTTAATTGTTTCGAAAAATTTTGCGCGTTTAAAGAACGGAATTTATCACCAAACTGCTTTTTCGATTTCCTAAAATCCATATCCTTATTTGATTTGAAACCAAACTTTTTCACCAAATCAATCGTTGTTTCATTTATATTCCATTTTCCAGGATCATTACTGATTCCCGTAGTATTGCAAGTGTTACTAGTCGATATTTCAAATAGCTCAACAATGCTTGCAACAAAATCTGGATTGACATTTAAACTAGAAAAGGAAGCTGCATTTAATGATGGTGGAGTAGTAACAATATCGGTCAATACACATTCTACTGGTTTTGGATGGAATATAGTTTCATTATTAACAGCAGAGGGCGAAGTAAGATTGTATTTTTACAGCTTGTTCAATTACCTTTCTTTGTTTTGCAATCTTATATTTGGCCACTCTCTCCTACCGTCACTCATTTTAAGAGTTTATGTTATAACTTCGCTACACTTCAGGTTACAAACACAGAATTCCATGTTTTGCAGAAAAAAATGGGTTCGTTCTGTGTTTGGTACTTGGTTTGCCATATAAATTTTTTTTTTTTTGTTTTTCATGGTTTGAAAGTAGGTTCGACACAAACCTAGAAATTTTACCACATAGTTTTATTGCATTTCAAAAAAAAAAAGGTATAACCTGTCAATTTGCAGAAAATTTACAGAAAAAAACATACTTTAAAATGCTTCGATATAAAAAAAATAATACTAAATTGTAGGTTGTCAAAAAAGAAAATAAATTAAAATATTTTTAAAAAAAATTGAATATTATTTTTATTTTCCATTTTTCTTTAAATTAAAAAAATTCATTTTTTTTTTTTTTAATTACGAAAAATTAAAATTTTATTTTACAAAGAATTTTTGTTTAGTTTTACAAAGAATTTTTTTTTAATTTCAAACCAAACCATCTTTTATAAGTGTGTCACCCCATTCGCCAACCTATTTTCAAACCAAGAAATTCATGGTTGCTAACCTGAAGTGTAGCGAAGTTATTAAATAAATATTAAATAGTATAATTTTCAAAATCAGATTATTACAGTAATAAAGAAGAAGAAACCTGAAATACGCACTACTGAACTAAATTCAAATAAAGAATAGTAAATGTTACACTAATAAATATTAAATTCAAGAAATAATTTTATTTAAACTTCTTAGCCTACTTAGTACTTCGATAAACTCGAATTCAAAAAAATTTACTACATAAAATTTACTACATCAATGTTAATTTAAAAAATAATTTTTTCGTCCTAGCACCCAACGTAATTAATACTTATCTAAGTTAAACAAGTAATAAAATTCATATACATAAAGTTTTTATTAAATAAAATATGAATAAATTATGATTTTTTTTTGGTTTTTAACGTTTTATATTTTTGTACAATTGACGACAAAAATTTTCTATGAAATTTTGCCGCCCATTATTTGCCACCCTCGGCTCGAAATTAGTGTGCCTATTTGTAGATCCATCACTGATTTTTGTGCTATGCTAATGTAAAGTTCAAGCATGAAATTTTTGTTCTAAATGCACCCCCCCATGTACTGTTAAAACTGATTCATAAAATTCTGCTGACATGCTTAATAAAAATGATAAAAAGGGGCCCTGACAGAAAGATAATAAAGCCGTAGAACTTAACGCCATAATGAATTTATGTCGTGGCTAAGGCTTTATGTCCTTAAGAAAGGGAGAACTGTTCACTCATTAAAAATTGTTGCAATGAATTAATCTCATTTTTTTGTTTTTTTACTGACTGTTCTCTATTCTCCTTTTTATAGTTAGAACAAATCATTCCAAATAGTGTTAGATTTTACTACTTTTCTTTCAATTTCACTTTTTAAATTATATTCAAATATTTTTCGAAAACAAACCATAAGTTTTTTTTTTAAACCCATAGATTGTACTGAAGACGCATCTTAAATTCTACCCTTTTTATAAATCGATTATAGATAATATTGTACCTAACGGAAATGAAAAGCCTAGTTTATCTATCAAGTATTATTAAAACAGAATATCTATCAAGTATTATTAAAACAGATATAGTAAAATGCTACGTTTTGTTGTTTACTTTTGATATTTTTATTTTTACTCCCAACAGCAAAATGCATTTTTTTTAAATATAATTTTCAATTGTAATTATGGCCTTACAGTTCCGCATTGAAAATAAAGGCCGGTATTCAACTGAAGATAAAGTACAAGATAAATTTTATCTTGAAAAGGAACATTATTGAGTGAGATAAAAATTGACACTAAATATATTTTGATAAAAACTACCTAAACAATTTTATTTTTAATTTACTTACCTCCCAACTTTCATCCATTTTATTTAATTAATTTTACCAATATTATTTTATTTTATTAAAATAAACAATTATTTTAATTTTAATATTTTTTACCAATTTCAGTTTAGAAATTATTTTAGTTTCTGATTTTTGTTTGTTTTCGTCAAACAACAAACGTCAAATTCTTTTTACACGACCTAATGTCAAAATTTATCTTGAAAAGAATGTTCAAAACATTCTTTGCAAGATAAATTTTTGAAATAAAATTTATTTGAGTGAAAATATTTTCATACAATTTTTACTCAGATAAATTTCCATTTATCTTCAGTTGGGTACCGATAAATTAAATTCACTCAACTAAAATTTATCTCAGATAAAATTTTATATGAAAAAGTTGATTTTATCTCCAGTTGAATACCGACCTTAATGAAAAAAGAATTTTATCTATTCTACGTGTAGATATTAAGATTTCTTGAATTAATAAGAATAAGAACAAAATTGAAAAAAAAAAAATTTATAGGTAATATAAAAATATTTCAAATATTTATTTTTCATTAAGTATTGAGGACAACAGGCAAAAATAATTTTATTGGAAAAATTATTGCATAATGCTTTTGCACGTAAATGCATTAGCATTGATTTCAACTAGAAAAGCATTGAAAAAATTAAAAAATATTTATTCTCAACATCTTATACGAAATAAAACAAATTTTATACGAAATAAACTCAGACTGCTTGTTTTTTTTTACCATCGGTACAATTTTAACAATACATATTATTAATTCTTGTTCTCTATTATGTTGACATCTTAATCAGCGTTTATCACTTTTTTATTGAACAGTGACAAATTATAAAAATATTTATGTAGGGGAAAGGCGGAGATTCGGACAATTTTTAATTGCCCACAAAAATATGCATAAAATATTTTTAAAAATATTTTCAAAGGATTTTCCAAATAATTCAATCCTTTAGCTTGTTTTATGCCGAATTTGAAGCGTCTAGATTAAAGTTTGGCTTTGCTGTAGCAATCCTAAAAATTTGCGGAAAATGTCTGAATGTACCCCAACTTGATGGTAGTTTCAGACAGGGGGTGGGGTAGATTCAGACACTTATTGAAATAGTTCTGTACAATGGAAAAAATGTTATATTTTGAATTGAATTTAAAAATTTTATTTCACTGAGATAAAAAACGTGTTAAAATCATGTAAAAATGCATAAAACCATGTATTTTCTGCAAAAAAAAACGTCAATTGACGGTTTTACTAAAATCAATGCCTTTTGGGATTAAAATTTTTTAAAAAAGAAAATTTTATTTTTTTATTTTTATTTTTTATTTATTTCTATTTTTTTTTTTATTTTTAATTTCTTATTTTATTTCTCTTATGCCCTCTTCGGGATTCGAACCTCGGTCTTTTGTTTTAAGGATTTCAATCAACCACTCTACCATTAGGCCATATTATTAAAATTATTCATGTACATAAAATAAAAAATATAAATATCGTATACATTTTTCTTATGCCTTCGTCGGGATTCGAACCTCGGTCTTTAGCATTTCATTCCATCACTCTACTATTCAGCCATAGTATTAAAATTATTCAAATATTTTAATTCAAGAATTTTTGGAATAGCATTAATTCTCTTGGTACTAAAAATTATGCCTCTGGGCATAAACTTATGCCTCTGGGCATTAATTTTATGGTTTACGAGCAAATTGTACTTGATATGATACCGAAAGAACTTAAATATTGTTTTATTTTTATACAAAAAAAAAGTGTTTGTTGTTGTTTTGTGTATAAAAATACTAGAACTTGATTTAATGCCAAAAGTCCTAAAATTTAGTACGCCTTTTTTGGCTCAGTGTATTTTCAGTTACTTTAAACTCAAAGTACAATTTCTAAGTAGGTACATCAGTCTTAAAAAAAAATTATATTAAAAAAATTCAATTGGTATTGATAACAGAAATAAACATATTTAAAAGGATTGAACGAATTGATGTCATTTTATATGTTTTAGATTTTTTCTTTGTTTTTTGTATTTTTTTGTATACGAAATGTCATAAGTTCAAACCAAAATTTTATTTGAACAGATTATCTATCTATATATATAAAATTCTCGTGTTTTTCTCATGGTTTTTGTGTTACCTCAAACTCCTCTGATACGGCTAGACCGATTTTTATGAAATTTTGTGTGTATATTCAGTAGGTCTGTAAACTATTTTTCATACACTTTTTTTTTAAATAAAATCTTAAGCCAAAATCAAAATATTGAAAACGGACCCCATAAAATTTACCATATAATAAAATTATATTTTCTACTGTGTTTTAACGAAAAAAAATACATATTATACATTCAAAAAAATTGCGGTGTAATAGTTAATTTAAATAGTATTTAATTTTCATCAAATTAAAAAATTCCCATTCTAAATATAAATTTTTTATCCTAGTGGTAGAGTTGCCATGTTTGCAATGCTAAAGAACAAGGTTCGAAGCCCGAATAAAGCATTAGAAAAATAAAATAAAATAAATAAAATAATTAATAAAATAAATAAAAAATAAACAAAATTAAAAAAAATAATAATAATTCTCTTATTCCTCGTTGCAGTCAAAGTTATTAAAAAAAAGCAGGGGTGTATATAACTTTAATGCGCATGGCTTCGGTAAGTTGTATTTACATTCGCAAATTTAGCTCGGTAAATGGTCCATTACATGCATCAATACACATGCAATTATAGAGGAATGTAAATTGTATTTACATTTCCCTGTGATGTAAATTGTATTTACGTTGCTCTATATTGTATTTACTTTCTTCATTTTGAACTGCATAATACTATAAACAAAAATAATATCACTCACACTCACAATATTTCAATCCAGACAAATACCAAAAAAAAAAAAAAAAATTGCAAATGTATACCTCTCACATGCATTATATCAATGTCAAACAAAGCTTAGTTTATAATGCTAAAAATCTATATTTTCCCTCTGAGCTAATCTATATTTTCCCTCTGAGCAAACGAAAAAAAAAAAAGAACCAATAAAAAAATACGCGGCTACTTTTTTTTTCTAAAAAGCGGCCAGTCGATCAGTCGATGAATTTTCTTAACATGTGTTTCAATCTACTATTTTTAAAGGATCTTCGAACCTCTACTACTAAATTTTTAAACGAGTGTGGTTGGAATTTAGTACAATAATTTAAACCACACTTCAAAAATTGCACTTATTTTTATTCAAAAAAACAAAATGAATAAAAATAGAACAATGGTAACCCTGAAAATATCTTTGTTGTCATTATAAAGTTTGCTGTCAATTGTCAAATGTCAAGTAATAATTAAATAGAACATGAAAATACGGAGAAAATAGAAACTTTGTCTTATACAACCAATAAGAGTTTCCTGTACTAAGATTGTGCTCAAGAACGGTATTCGTTTTTTACCTTTTCTGACTTGTGGCTACAAGCTCCCTTTTATGTCAGACTTTTAAATCTTTTGTGTCCAATTTAAATTTTTTTTTCTTTAATTTAAATTAAAACGAGTAGAAAATTAACTTAATACAGACAATTAATTAAATAATTTTAGATTCTGAAGCTGAAGATTATGCTAGAGGAATTAAATGCAAATCTAGCAATTATATGTTCTTAACGCTATACCTTCAGAGCATGCACGAAGCGTGAGTTTTTCAATATCGGAAACACTCTAATAGAATTTAATGCTTTTTAGGCTTACAAATAATACAGTATTAAATAAGGCAAGATATTGAAATGCTCTGAAATAAATAAGTAGGTTCATTGTAATTATTTTGAAGTTAACATAGGTACATTTAATATTTATATAACTGATCCAAATATTTTTACTTTAGAAAAAAAAATTTAATTTGAATTATTTGAATATCTAAAAATTATATCGTTTTATTGTATCTTCAAATCACAAAAAATATCAAATTAGTGTACTTTTCAGCATAAATAATGAATTTCCTTTACTCATTATTCTTATTCTTATACATAATTCCTTTTCTAATTTAGACGGTAAATTTAGTGTCTCTGATATTAAAGGGAATTTAATTCTTATCCCTTTCACATTATTAAGAATGCATAATTTAAAATTCGCTCAATTGAAATTTAGTTTAACGCCTGCTATGAAATTTAGCCGTTAATAAAAATTCAATATAAAAAATAATGATTTCAAAAATTTTTCCATTAGTACAGAATTTCATTATTGAAAAGCGACATCTGATCAATATAATCAATACTGAAATTCTCTTTGAATGGGAAATTTTTTATAATCATAATAATGAATTAAATTTTTGCATTCTTAATATTAGAAAGGGTATAGAAAGACGTATGTATTGTAAATAAAACGTAATATAGAGGTATTTTAATTCCTATTGAATGCTCATTCTAAATGCATTATTTTAAATTTAACCTATGCTTTTTTTGTTAAATATTAAACTTATTTCTACGGAAGCACTCAATGCGTCCCTGCTTCAGAGGCATTGTTCCTAAAAATAATGCTTGGTTCACTCGACATTTAAGGAGTTTGACTCAGAGAAATTCAAAACATTGTTGCGGATGACCAGCGACTATTTAATGAAACTTTAATACTCATATAGAAGACTATGATGTATTAATGGAACGAAGTGTCCTAAGCAATTCGTCTCCGACTTTCAACTAACCCTTTTTTTATAGTTTAGGTTCACGAAGAGAAGGTGCTACCATGAAAAAAAATGGTCCTCTTTTTGGAGTCGGAGAAGGAGAAATCATTGATAATGTTACAGTTTTTTTCCAATTTTTTATTCATCCAACAAAAAGTGTGCCATATTGAGTGAAAATTTCTTAAAAAATTGTGATTTGTATGGATGGCACCCCTAAATTTTAGTAGTTTTGGACAAAACTTATTACAAACAACTTAAAATTTTTATATGGCCAAAACTACTTTAAACGAAAAACTAAACTACTTTCCTTTGTAAAACCATAAAGAAAATATAACATAGAGAATGCAGTTCAAACAAAAAATTCCAATAAAAAAAATACGAAAAATTATTAGTTGACAACCCCATAAGCTTAAAGCTTTCTTTTTTTATAATATCGCTCTCATCAAAGACCTTTTAAAGCTTTTTTTAAAATTACTGAAACTGTGAATGAAAGAATTTTTTTTTTGTATTAAATATTATTTTTATTGTGTATGTGTATGCAATGTGAATGTTTTTTTTATTATGATTAAAATAAAAGTTCAAGTATGAAATCATAAATTTATTAATAATAGAGACAAGTTTTTATATCTATTTTTGAACCAATGACTTTTTTTTTATTTCAGCTTTGCATATTTTTTTTTCGGCTTATGCGATACAGTAGAACTTTCCTTCAAAAATTTCGCACCCTTTCTAATTAAAAGTAAAATCAACAATTCCAAAAATTTAGTTTTATGTTCATTACAAGTGTCAGTTTCCGAAAACCAATAACAATATTTTGGGGAAGATTTTGTGGCCTCCAAACAGAATTTTATTGAATTTTCCAATATTTTTTTGTTATGAAAGTTTTTAGAAAAATATTCGTCGAAAATTTAAGTAAGTAAGTAATTTAAGTAATTAATCTTTATTTCTTCATCAAAACTTAAGAATAAATATACAATATAAAGAACAAAATTTATAAAATAACTATTAAAAGGATATGCAATATTGAAATAAAATAAACAAATAAATAAATAAGTAATATCCTTATTTTTCTATTAACTTTCAAAAACAACAATTAAAATTACTAAATAACAAGTGTTCTTCAAAGCGTAGAATAATACAAAATTAAAGTTAAAGTAAAATGATGAAAAAAATAGTTAGGAGCATTCTGAATTAATAATATAATTGTATCGAATGCACCATCTTTTTTATTATAAATAATTTAATATAAATGAGATACTATTGTGGGGTAAGCAATGAGACAAATACAGAAACAAAATAAAAAAAAGAAAATACATAAAAAAAGATAAAAAAATAAAAAAAAAAATAAAAAATAAAAGTCAAGCAATCAAACATTGTATAATAAATTAATTCAAAACATGAAACAAAACTAAACTCAAGCCACAAAAAAAAAAAAATAAATAAATAAATAAATCAACAAAAATATGTATGTGTATATAAATATAAAATATATCAAATATATCAGGAATCGAAAGTATCTTCCTATCACACCAAAACATTTAAAAAAATTCCAGCTTCTTCATGATCCATATTAAAAAACCAAGACTTAATCATACGATTGAAAGCTTCTAAATTACTGATACACTTAAAATAATATGGAAGTTTATTATATAAACGAGGAGCAACAACATTATAATAATTCCGGTAGTGTGAAGTACGGAAGGTCGGTACAGAGACAAAACCTCTAGAACCATTACGCAAGGCATAAATTGAATAGTTTGGAACAAAATCAACGGCTCTATTTGCAAAGAAATGAGAAAGGCACTTTATAAAATACAAATGTCGGACAGGTAAAATATTTAAGGTTTTAAAAAGTTCAAAAGATCTGGAAAAACGATTTCTACCACAGATAATTCTAACAGCACACTTTTGAGCGATAAATACAGGCAGGATTTTGTTAAAATAAGCGCCACCCCAACAACAAATAGCATATTGTAAACGTGATTGAAATATACCAAAATAAATCATTAACAACACCTTCAATGAACAAAAACGTCTAGCTAAATAAAACTTGGGCAGAGTGGAGCGAAAATACTGTTTCAGAAGTAAAGTATGCTCGGACCAGCTCATTCTGTTATCAATTATTACTCCAAGATACCTAAATTTATTAACTGATTCTATAGTAAAGCAATTACCGGTGCAAGTCGGAAAATTATGACTATTATTATTACCAATATTAGAAGAAGAAAAATTACAACAACCCCTGGAACAATTAATATCATGAAAAACAAAATCCGGAAAATTACTAGCATTACCATTTAAAGAAAAAAACATAATTTTAGTTTTCGCACTAATTTTCAACCTATGCTTACCAAACCAACATCTAAGCAAATTCAAATCGTGATCAATATCAATAGTCAAACTTTGCCTACAGACACTACTATAAGCAAAGGCAACATCATCAGCAAACGCTGTCAAATTACCTTTGAAATCCTGACGAAAAAGTGAATCAACAAAAATCAAGAAAAGCAAAGGACCAAGAACTGATCCTTGTGGAACACCTAACTTAATTGGTCTAGATTGGCTTAAAACACTTCCAACTCTTACCTTCTGCGATCTGGAAGTTAAAAAAGATTCAAACCAATTATAAATAAAACCCCTAAAGCCAGCTTTATAGATTTTATCAAGTAGAATGGAATGGTCTACCATATCAAAAGCCTTAGTGATATCGATAAACAAACCCGCCGTAGAATATCTTCCATCCAAACTTGAATTAATTCTTGAACAAAAATTCAATAAAGCAGCTTCAGTAGATTTACCTTCACGAAAACCAAATTGACAATCGCTAAAAAATTTGGTTCGGTTGAGAAAACCTAAAAATCTTGTCTTTAGAGCCTTTTCAAAAATTTTAGAGAAAGGTGACAAAATGGAAATTGGCCTATAATTATTAATATCGCTAGAGTTACCCTTCTTAAAAAGTGGCAGAACCACAGCAGTTTTCAGGTTCTGAGGAAAAATTCCAGCAAGGACACATTTATTATAAACAAAAACCAGAACATCAACAATATTAAGAGCAATCCTTTTCAAAATAAAACCGGAAATACCATCATCGACCGACGAACTTGAATTTTTCAGCGAACTAATAATCTTATGTAATTCTGAGGCGGTAATAGGTTCAAATCTGAAAGTGTCAGGACAAAAAGTTGAATCATTTACACAGGCACAAGAACCATGAACCTGTGGTAACAAATTAGCAGGAGCTGAAGTAAAAAAAGAATTAAATAAATTGGCAACATCAATAGGTTCCGAAACAAGAAGATCACCAGACGACAAATCAACCTTCCGAAAACCATCCCTGCTTCCGCGATTCAAAATTTCATTAACAACTCGCCACTGACCCTTAATGTTATTCCTATTACGATCTAGTTCACTAACAAAAAAGTTATTTTTACAAACGCAAATTTTATTCCGTATTTCTTTACTTAGTCTAGCGAAACGATTTTTAAGCCTAGAACAGAGGGGATGCTTCTTACACTTTTTCCTCAAATCATTCTTAATCTTGATGCTATTTAATAAACTATCGGTCATCCAAGGTTTCAATCTTTTAACTTTACGATGTACAGGCACTGAACTAGAACAAGCTGAAATAAGTTCATTCAGTTTATTTACAAAACCGTCATATAACAACGAAGGATCATTCTCAGTGTACACTTCTGACCAAAACTCAAAACGAAGTAAACTATTTAATTTGTTGAAATCTATCCTTCTTTTATAAATGTCAGAGATTGTTGGACTCACCGTATCAGAAGAACTAAATAAAAGAGCTGTCATAGAATGATCGGTGACTTCAAAATCAAAAACTCCACTATCAATATCAATACCTGATGACCTTTGTACACGTAAAAAAATATGATCCAAACAAGAACCTGAAGTAGGACGAGTAACTTCGTTGATCAAACTTATAAGTCCAAATGATGCCAATAAGAACAAATAATTATCCACCAAAACATTTGCAGCCAGAATATCGATATTAAAATCACCTAAAATAACTAAATTACCTGAATGTACAGAAGACAACAATTCACTAAAATTATCCAAAAAAACTTCGTTAGCAAAACCATGCAAACGATAAATACATATGAAACAATATTGCTCGTTATCAATCGTACACTTAACCATCAAAGCATCAGCACCAGGAAAATTACATGAACTAAAAACACAATTAAAATCAGATTTAACAAAACATGCAACACCACCCGCAGAATATGTATCATTACATGAAGCATAAAAATCATAACCAGGAATTTTAAAATTAGATACTTCATGAGTAAAAATCCAAGTCTCAGATAGAAAAATTATCAGAGGCTTGAGATAAAAACCTTCCAAATGAACTAAAAAATGTTCAAAATTACCTCTAAGTGATCTAATATTTTGGTGTAAAACAAGAACACCTTTGGCATTTAATTGAAAAACACTTTCACAATTAGAACTACATAAATTAAAATTACTGTGAACAAGATTTCCAGGATCAGAATCTAACTCAAAAAAAGACATTTAACTCTAAATAATTTTAATATTATTCAGATCCTCGAAACTTGTCACAGAAAAAACTTTACCACCATCAATTTTTCTAAGCCTAACTGTTGAATTCCTGAACCATACATATTTGAAACCATTAGCGACCTTAAATTTTTTTGCAGCAGAAAATAATGCTCGCATATAAGGGGTAAGAGCCTCGTTGATGAAAATATTATTTAAACCATACTCAGATCCAAAGATGTTTGATTTGAGTTTATCTTTAAATTTACTCTTGTTGGCTAAAACCTCTTCCTTCTTACAATTTGATGAAAACTTGACGCAAATGACCTCCAAAGATTTAGAATTAAAATTTTTATTATTTGATTTAGAATTATTACCAGAGGCACGAGGAACCGAATCAACATTTGAATTCTTCAATTTAACATTTTTCACAAAACACTTTTCAATATCATTTGAAGAAACGTTTACATTCAAGCCCTTGTTGAATACATTCAGAGCAGCTTCTTTACAATTATCAACATTTAAATTTGGTACACCGATCAATTCAACTATATTGCTAACATTAACTTGTTCAAGCCTATGAACTTTATTTGATAAATAGTCCACTTGAAAACGAAGCTCAGCATTTTCATCTCTTAACACATTGATCTGTTCTAGAGCATTCAAATTCGCATCAGTTAGATCATTCAAACGTTGATACAAAATCTCCAAAGTAACAATTGGCGAAGCAGATGAAGGTTGGGTTAAATTTGAAGATAAATCCTTGACAAGCGGTGAAACTGATGAAGGTTCTGAAGTAGTTGAAGTTGATGATGAACCATTAGATTTATTGATCACAGGCCCCAAACGTAATGACTTTCTACGAGCAACATTACAATTCTCGCAACGGAACTGAGTATTGCTTTTCTTAAAAAATTCTATATCGCTTGCAACTAAATTCACACATTTAGCGTGAAAAAATAAATGGCAATCTCCGCACTTAATCTTCAACTCTTTACTAATGCGTTCAACTCTATCTCCACAAACACAAGGCATTTTTTAACAAACCGCTGCTTATGATGATAACAATGCAAAATAAAAAATCAAATATTGCAAAGAAAAATAAAAGAATAGAATAACAAAAATTTATTCTCTCCAAAATTTACAAAACAAAAAAATAAAAAAAATGAATAGCTTGTTGTTAACCCCACAACAGAACAAACTAAACTCAACTAAACTCAACTAAACTAAACTTGATATGAAATCTTGATATCTCGAAGAGTTCATCAGTTGGTAATTTTAAATGAAAAATATCCAAATCGTTTTGATAATTTTTTTGGTACAAAAATTGTTCTGATTCAAGTACCAAAGTGTCATTGGATTTTTTTAAAAAAGTAGTTTTACATTTTTCGCAAGATATTTTTTTAAATAATTTGTAAATGACATATCCACAAATGTATCGCTCTGAATTATGTTGCAGAATTTCATTGTTTTGAGTATTTTTGATTTCTTTTTCTTTATAATTTTTTACATCATTTATTATATCAACCACTGTTTCGTCGTGATTTTCCAATTCTTTTATTTCATTATCATTTTCTTCAATTAAAAAATCTTTTGCACAGAGAAACTCGGCGTCATCTTCTTCACAATTAGATCCCTTAATTGTTGGGTTTATTAATTTCACAGACATTAATTTCGCCAAAGTGTTGGTAAATTCCGTTAGCGATGGATTCATATTACAGCCATTTCTGTACCGGATTAGTGCAAATAAATTTTCAATGATATCCTGATTTAGTCTTGATGTCAATAAATAAAAACAGGAAGTCTCATCATAATACGAAAATATATCGCCACTTAGTCCAATAACAGCATTCAAACTTTGAATCATACCATCAATGCAATATATTTTCACTGGTGAAAGTGGTTTCACGTTTAAGAAATATTGTTTCATTTCGACTAAATATTGGAAAACCGTATTATTTTTTTGTATTGCTGATTGAAACGGGTTTTTTGAAAATAATTTTTTACTGTTGAAACAATCAAATAATTTATTAATTTTTAGAAAGAATTCAGCTGTAGAAAGGGCAACAATTTTTTTTGAGACAAATTTCTTTAATTCGACAAGTGTTTTAATTGCAACCGAAACTGAATTGCTGAATACTTGAGTGGCCAAGCGAACATTCATTTTTTCAAATGAATTTGGAAATATGTGTTTTTTTGTCAATTTTGGACACATTTTTCTCTTATTATTTTCCTCATATAAAAATAAAGATTGTATAATTTTGAATGAAACCTGGCCGTCATCAGTTTGAAGGTCATATTTTAAAAGTGTATTTCGAAGAGATTTTATAAGGTGAATTGGATCAAAAATTGCAAAAATTTTGTTATCTATACCATTAAAATTAAAAATAAAATTTGGTTTATCCTTAGTAACTTCTAATAGTTGAAAACATTTTCTGTTGTTACTACCCTGGTCACAAACTATTGCACGAATATTAACATTAAGATTGAATGATTTTTTCAAATTCATAAACAATATTTCTTTGAGGTCTGAAACATTTATACCCTTTTCTGCTGCATAAAAACTGAGAACATATTTCCAATTTGATATCAAGCCTCTTAAGAGAAATACACAAACATACTTGGCTGCTTTATTAGTTCTTTTAAAGCCATAATCGGAGAAACCAACGATTTCGTCTAAAACACTATTGTAATTTAAATCGTTCCGTATTGCAATTTCATCGAATACAAGCACCGCTTCTTTCGAAATTGAATCCATTTTAGAGAAGATGTTCATTAAGCTATTAATATTTTTATCGTTAAACCCAATGTCGAGGTACTTGATAGGAGTCCATCTAGTAAGGGAAGTATGGTGAGGTAATTTTAACTCAACTGAATTACGCAGAAATTGATAGCCTTTGGGAGAATTAAAATTAATGTTTAAAGCTAAATTTTTTTCTTTTTCAGAATATTTTAGATTATTTTTGAAATTTATTTTGATTAATGTCTTGGCATTGCTAGATAAAGTAGTGGAATTATTGATTAAATTATTTAATGACATTTTCTTTATTTGTTCTTTCAATTTTTTATTTTCAAATTTTAAACAAGCATTACGTTTTCTCAAAAATTTACGTCTTTGGTTTATAATTTTACTTGTTCTCTCTAATTTACCACATTTTATATAATAAAAAGATTTAAGTTTTTGAAATTTTAAGCAATTTTCACAGAAAGTAGTTTTAGGAATAACAGGAGATGTTGGAGCAATGTTATCAATATCTGGTTGAGCTATTGGAGAAGAAAATTCGTATGTTGAGCTTGAGCTCTCTATTTCTTTGGAAAATATTAAAAATTCACTCAATTCATTTTGAATCATTTTTGTTCTGTTTTGAAACGGCTCTAAAGGCTGATCTTCAGTAAAATCAAAAATATTTAAACTCGGCGATATCGGCATTTTTCCAGTGTTCTTATTTTCGCAATTTTTAAACAAAGTGGGGATTGCGTTCTTCTTTAGTTTCTTTTTACCAAGATATTTTTTCTCGAAATGAATATCACAGATAAAAAAGTTCTTATTAATATTATTTTTCGGAATGTTGCATCTTAAAACCCATTTTGCATTCAAAATTTTATCTTTTGGGAATGAAAAAAATCGGCCGTCATAGTTTCTTTTAGAATTATTACAAGCAATACATTTGTATCCTGACTTTCTTCGATCGTGATATTTAAACATTCTAAGAAATAAACAAGGAAAATTTAGATCAGGTGTAATCATTAAGGAAGAAAACGGGCGGGACTGAGTAAAATAACTACGTTAGCGTTGGGAAATAAAATCTAAAAAACGAAAATGATAATTATTTTCTACAGGATAAGTAAAAAAATATCAATTGCTCTTACATACTTTGTTATTTTATCAATCCGGTAAAAAAATAATAATAAACCTTAATGTTTAATCCTTAATTGATTAAATGTTGAACAACAAATGCATTTTTAATAGTTACTTCAAATTTTAAAACATAAACAAACGGTACCTACATATACTTATGCAAATAAAATTTAAAATATTATCTATTTTAAAAACATAAATTTCATAATAAAAAATTGTCGGCTGTCACAAGCAAAAATGACTTATCGGCATTTTTTTCGTTTTACAAAATTAATTGGTCAGATTTTTTCCTAATTTTTTTTCTCGCAGCAAACAGCTATAGTGTAAACTTAAGAAAATCTTAATATGCATGTACTGTTTAATAATGTTGAATTTTTCATTTATTTTCATTTATGAGGTTCTGATTTTTTTGCTTTTTTCTGTCATAAACTAGTTTCTTCCGTTTTAAGAATTTTATGTAAGTGTTTTGATAAGTTAAAACAATTGATTTATATATGTAAACATAAGACTTAAGACTTCTTTCTTAAACGTAAAAATAACGATGTGTTCTTTTTTTTCAGAACGCCAGATTTTTTTCTTGATTCATTTTTTTTCTATTTTTTTTTTCTGTATTTATAAAGCTTTCAAAATATAATTATAGTAAAGAGAATAAAAATGAGCGAAGAAAAAACCTTTTTTTTGTTATGGGGTTGTGAAAAATAGACACAAAAAATAAAAAAGCGATTTGAAAATATTGTTTGAACTAATTTCTCTATGTATACCTACTCTCTGGTAAAACTCGTTTCACACTGAAGTGGAGACAGCACTTTAGAGAACTTTAAAATTTGAGTTATTAGAAATATGTATTTTGAAATATTAAAATAAATATTATTTTATCAATTTATAAAAAATGTTATCATCATTCATAAAAAGATATACTAAGAAATATAATAGTGGTTTTATATATACACATAAGCTTATACATATATTCGACCATTGGTGACCCTGACATTTTAAAAAAATTAAATAAATATTAAATAAATTTGAATAATATTAATAATAAATATTTTTTAAATAATATTAAATTTTAAAAAATTATTATTCAACAATTACAACAACTGTATCTTTTTTTCAACAATTATTTGCGATTTCCACAGTTATGGAAAATTTATTTTATTTCCACATATTTTTTCAAGATCTATTATTATTTATTTATATAATTATTATTCCAAATTTCTATATTTATTTTAAACTGATTTTAAATATTTCTCAAAATGTGCCGAAAATAAGCTGCTATACAGTTAAGCTTCCACAATTTTGGACTTCTTGTGCAAAAGCGTGGTTTATTTAAATTGAAGTAAAATTCAATTCTACGAGAATTAATTTAGATAATACTAAATATGATCACAAGAAGTAGTACAAACAGTTTTAACTTTTCTTCGAACTCCTCAAGATATTAATAGAAAAAAGTTAGCTGGATCTACTTTAGGCCAATCATCAAACAAGAACGAAAGTGAATGCAATTGAAATTGAGATTAGAAAATCAATTTCAATCATTTGCTGAAAGTTTAAATCAGGAAGAAAATCAATAACTGATTCAGACTGCCGAAAGTGAACGAACATTATCACAAAGAATTTCACAGGTGTTCGACCAAAACGATTGATTGAAGAAATGTGGTGTGTAATAAAGTAACTGAACCGAAAATAAGCAACAATGGATTTGCGCAATGGAAGATGAAATGAAATCTTTAAAGAAAAACCAAACATGGAAATTATGCGCATTACCAAAGAATCGATAAGCCGTTGGTTGCGAATTGGTTTATAATGTAAAAAGAGATGCAAAAGTAAAGGCACGTGTAGTCGCATAGGGTTTTTCGCAAAAATTTGGAACTGATTATGATCAGGTTTTTGCAATTGTCGCTAGAAAAACAACATTCAGAACGTTACTATCAATTCCATCTAAAGAAAAATTCATTGTTCAACATGTTGATGCTAAAACAACGTTTTGAATCGGAAATTGAAAGAAATTTTTTATATGCAGCAAGCACCAAGATTTGAAGAAAGAGATAAAAGTGAATTTGTGTGTTGTTGAAGAAAAGTTTATACGGTCTTAAACAAGCAGCAAAATAGTGGAGTGATGCGATTCATGATGTGTTGATCGAGGCGGGTATTCAACAAAGCAAAGCTCAACAATGTCTGTATTCACAGATAAAAACGGCGAATGGTCATTTCTTCTTATTTATGTGAACGATATGCGGCAAAAAACGATCGACACACTAAATGATATAAAGCAAATCATTGGATCGAAGTTCGAATTGAAAGATTTGGAGGAAATAAAGTATTATCTTGGAATAGAGATAATTAAAGGTAAAATCGGCATGATCATCTATGTCATTCTCAAAATACATTCAAATGTAAATAAAATCATTGAGTAATAATATTTATAAGAGGGACAGAATTCATACAAGTAAATTTTTTTTTACATAACTTAAAAATTATGGCAATATTCTCAATTTATTGAGTAAAATTTTTTAACTCAAATATGTTTATTCTTAATTTTATTATTTTTATTATTGTATTAAGAATAAACACATTTGAGTGTGAAATTTGTATTCAATACATTGATAATATTGTCATCATTTTTGAGTTATTTGAAAAAAAAAAAAAAAATACTGAAATTTACTTGTATACTTTTTTAATTTTAGAAATTAAGCGCCACGTTGCAAATCACCAAGTAAATGCAATAAATTTCAAAATTTAGAGAGTTCAAAAAACTAATTGAATCCCCATTGTCAATTAAGTCACGTCTTTCATTTTTATTTGATAAAAGGAATAAACTTTATTTTTTTATAGATACTTGGGCAGATATTTCGGTCATACCCAAAACTTTTTTTGATTTTTTAAAAAAATCCAAATTTTGAATTATCTGCAGCAAATTGAACGACTATTAATACTTTTTGTACGAAACTTTTACAAATTAATTTAAATCCTCGTCATTCATTTAATTTTATTTTTACTATTATAGAGGTTAAAAAACCAATTATTGGAGCTGACTGTTTATTTGAATTTGGATCATCTGTTGATTTAAAATAAAAAAAAATTAAGAGATTCTAAAACTTCTTTATCCGTTAAATGTTTTTCAAAATTTGAGAATTCTCCATCTCCTACACCTTTTACTATTCAAATTTCAAATTCTTTTTCTGATATTCTATTCCTCAATTCTATAAACCAACTATACATAATGTAAAACACCACATTTTAACTAAAGGTAACTTACCTTTATAATAATTAGATCAAAAAAAAACTAATTGCTGGAATTTGAACACGTGTTGCGAATGAGAATATGTAGACCTTCATCTTCTGAAGTTTCTTCGGCTCATCATATGGTTCCAGCGATAATGATAACAATTCTTCAGTAAGAATGATAACAACTGAAAAATGATAACAATTGTCTTATCGCCAACTCAATCTTGTTACAATTCCCTATCGTCACCCTACTCAACATATTCACAATTTTATTTTAAATTTACATCGATATTCAATATTCTCAAAAGTTGATCTAGTGAGAGCTTATCGCAATATTTTAAATGCAGAAAAAGAAAAACATAAAACTGCTATTACTACTCCTTCGGGACTTTTTGAATTTCCCTATATGCCTTTTGGTTTGAGGAATGAATGCTGACATCATGGGCGCCGGCAGTATGGTGCAAGGTGGTGCAACTGATAAAAATGTTATTAAAATTATGATAAAATTGTTAATTTTAACAAAAGTATTCAAATTAAAACAATATAATTTTTTTTATTCAGAATTTTTATTAAATAATAATGGTAACCTACGTGGCTTCTCTGCGAACGTCGGTTACAAAATCTTCGTTATTCAAAGTTTTTTTTTATGGCCGACAATCGGTGTTCGCACATAATTGATCTTGTCCAAGTCTTCACCCTTTTCAATGTGCTAAATGAGCGTTCCACCGTACATGTTGTTACAGGAATTGTGAGGTCAATAGCTTGGAAAACTGATGGATAAAAATCTTTGGCGTTTTCCAATAAATTAATATATTCTATTTTTGATGTATCTATGTTTTTTTGCGCCCAAGTTTCATACCATGTTGTGGCTTCAACAATAAAATTTTCCAGCAAAGATGTACCATAGAAATTCTCTATTTTTGAAACCATTTTTATGAATTCTTGCTTTGTTAATAATTTCATTTCGCGGGTGGAGCTGAAGAAGGGCAAAAGGTATATTGTGGTTTTCAGAAAATGTTCATTTAAAGATGTGATAATAGAATCTAAATAAGGTATGAATATAGATATTCTATAATATTCTTCCACAGAATTTGCTGGTTGATATGACTTTTGTGTCATTCGATTTACTAAGCGGGGCAATATCAGATCAATATTCAATAAATATAGCATACTGAGATGAATTTTGTCGTGAATTCAAAATTTAATTTAGGTACTTTTCCGTTAGCCGGGCGAAAATGTACGGCGCAAAAAATTGTGAATCAAGTTGCAAATTATTTTACCTTTTCCAAAAGTTTACATTTGTGCCCGACAATTTAAATTAAGGTTGTTAGAAATTGTAACTTACAGATGAACCCGCAATATGTCAAAGATTTGCTAAAATCAAAATAATAATTTTCACATGCACCACCTTAAAAAAATCCTGGCGGCGCCAATGCAGCGCTGCTCAATCTTACCAAAGGTTTATGAATGAAGTTACTCGCGGTTTAGATTTTCTTTATGAATATGTAAAATAAATTACGATAGTATATACATATAGTTCGATCTTTGATCAAATAAATGCACTAACCAATCTTATAATAAAATTATAAGTGGGAGAATATTTACCTCGCTATAAATATATATTTTATTTTATTTTTAAATTACTGATCATAAATATTTTGTTTATAAAAAAATTAAAACTAAAAATAGACTTAATATTGTTATATAAAAATGTATATAGGTAATTAACATAATATTTATTTATATAAAAAAATATATATTTATAATTCTTTGTTTATTATATAATTTAGCACAATATTACTATATTAACAATTAAATTTAATTAAATTTCAAATAATTTTTTGAGCATTCTTTGTTCGATACTTGACTCGGCGGTTTGTTGGTGAATATCATGATCAATTTAATAAATTACAAAATTTGTTCGTTACAAAAAAAAATTGATCATATAATAAGGTATTTTCTTTTAATAGGAATTTTCCCTAAATATAGAATTTAAAATAAACGTAGTTTATACACTACCATAAAAATCACTTAACGTATTAATAAGTTGCGAAGGTTTAAAAATAAGAAACCTGAAACTCTTAGAATATAAGGTTTATGTTCAAATTAAAAATTGTAATTTTGTGTGCTATGGAAAATATAGATTCTATTCTATACCTTGTTCATCTTGTTATATGAATCTCTCTAAATTTAATAATCATACTTTTCCTATTCAAGTCAAAAATATTTAATAACAAAATTTCAACTAATTTCAACCTCAATTTTTTTTCTCAACTTAATATCTTTTAATTATCTAATGTTGTTGGATAAATAACTAAGTCTGTTAGAAACGTGCATGCAATTATTTTAGATGGAATTCCAATATTGCTTAAACTTATTATCTAAATGTATATGAGGATGTCTGAGAAGATCATAATGGGTTAGGTACGAATTTAATTTTTTGAAAATGTGATTATTATTGTCGATTTTGAATGGTTTTTTCCATCATCAAGAAAAAAAAAAAGTTTTGTACTAAAATTTTATTTTCCACACAAGTAAAATTAATAATAGTTACATATAATAATTTCACGTGTTCTATTTCTATAAAATATATTTTATCAATTTGTTTTCTTTTTCAGAGTCTTAATAGCTGTATTTATTATTGGCGAAATTCATATTATGTATTTAAAGTTAGAAAATAAATAATCTCAAATATTAAAATAATTTTTAAATTCAAAAAGTGTTTATGTTATCTGAGACCACCTCTGTGTGTGAAGAAAAAGTTATTTTCTACTTTTTCATGCGGCTTGTCCTCAGTTTTTTTGAAAACTCGTTTTTTACTTATTTTTTATTTTCTGTCTTTTTCACGTTAACTTAATTGTTATTACAAATTTTCATCGATTTTTCAAGCAAGTTTTCATGATTGTTGAAAATTTATCACTTATCATATCCATGAAAATTTTTACGATGATTTTCCCGCTTTTCCGGGTTTTCCATCGAGTTTTCCACAAAAGCAACTTTATGCAACTCATTTCGCTCTACAACTTTGTCTCAAGTTGCAAAACGCTCAAACGCTTCCTTGGTCGGAAAAACTCCGGAAAAGTGTTTTACATGAATTTTCCTCGATTTTTTCTGCAAGTTTTCATCATTGTCGGAGAGAAAGTAATAATGCCAGTTGATAATGAACTTAATCCTGCATAATTTAGAAAACTTCTTTAAAATTTTCTGGAAAAGTCGGAAAATTCCGGAATTTTTTTTTGGAAAATTTGTACCAAATTTTCAAATGATTTTTCCGGGTTTTCCATTGAAATTTCCGGTTCAAACTTTGATAGATTCAATTGTCACGCGAAATGTACCTGTGTGCCAAATTTCAGCTCGCTGTGATGACGAAAAGTGGGTCTACGAGAGTGTCGAAAATAGTATCGAAATATATAAATAAATAAATAAGTAAATAAATAAACAGACAAATTCGTGTACGATAAATAAAAATATAAACATACAAATTTTTATTCATTCTAAATTTATTCATTTCAAGTTTTTGTTAATAGTTACAAATTTTTGTTAATTACCTACAAGTTTTTACACATTACTGACATTACAAATAAATAATATTTAAATTAAGTTCACATACATTTTTTTTGTGTATTTTATTAACTCTATTTTGACAACCAAATGGGGTAAATTTTGTCTCTATAAAATAATAAAAAAAAATGTTAAAAAACAAATTAAACAATCACGTTTCAATAAATTCCAATAAATCTAAGGACCATGAACTTATATGACATTATCAATCATTTTTAAAATCACAAATGAAAACAAATAAAATATAATATTTTCTCATGTTCAGTTCGCTAAGCAACTTAGTTAATAACGAAAGGTAATTGACACCTTCTTTCATGTTTGCAAAAGTTCAAGGCTAACGGAAATCTGAAATTTTCTATTTTTTTTTAGCTATTTAGTATTTTTGTTTCACAACCATATATTCAATTGAATAAATTCTGACTGCTGAAAAGAGAAAAATAATTATCTCCCTATTAAAATTATTTAAAAATACAAGAAAAAAGAAAATGAAGGTATTTAGTTACCAAGGAGGTGTCAATAAATTAAATTTTTTTTTTTGATTTTATTTTCACAAGGTACATACCTATTTTCATTTATTGTTTACTTACATTATTTTATTACTATAATAATCTCATATTATAATTTTTTTTTTTAATTTTGTCATATACGCCGTTAATCAAATTATTGTACAGAACCGAACGTAAAATTAAACTTTATGAAACATTTTACTTTTAAATCAGTAATAAATATGATAAAAATAACATTATTTATATCTTTGAAATCTTAACACAATCATTCAAAATCAAAATCACTCAAAAATTAATTGCTTGAAATGTTTTAAACAATTTCATAATTAAAGTATAAGCTTTTATGAATAAATTAATACCTTAGTTAGTATCTATTTTATTTACAATTTTACATATTTTTGGCTTAGAAATATTTACAAAAGACGTAAAAATATATTAACCCAAATTCTTTGACTATTCAATTATTTCCAGATATTTTTGTTAAATTGATTAAAAAAAGTTTTATTTTAACTTTTAAATCTGCGCCACTTATTGATGACTTAACAACAACAAAGTACATACATCGAAAGCTGAAAATACAACGTTCAACCCAAATTGGAAGTAGAACTCCTGGCCGAACAACAAGGTATAAGCGATATATTGTAACATACCGAACGCTAATATCGAAAAATTAGAAATATTTTAATAAGAAGCACTACTAAAAGAATTAAATGTTTTTTTTCGATGAAATATAATTTTCTGAAATATGTTTTTAGTAATTTCAAAAGTCTTACGCTAATAAGAACGAAAGAAATGATCATCGAGCTAAGATTGAGAAACTTAAGACGACTTAATACATACAATATTGAAAATGTTCTTTCATTTGGTAGAGTTTTATTAAAGTAATGTAACTTCTAACCTGCCATTTACACAGGATGTTTTCGAAGATTAAAATTAAGATTTTTTTTTGAATGTATTTTCGTAAAAATCTCCGAAATAATTTTCACTATCCAGATTAAAATCTAGATTTTAGTTTGGATTAAAATATTTTTCTGAATAAAACTATTTAAATTTTAAATTTATATATCAAAAAAAATAAAATAAAGCTTAGTATGCTATTTGTATGTTACTCGAGAAAAATGATATTTTGTATGAAAGCAAAAACAGGAAAAAAAAATTACGATTTTTTTCACAATTTTTTCCAAGGAGTATGCTGTATAGTACGCTGCTCGAGGAAAAAACTAGTAAACAATTATTTGAAACCGCTGTATTGGCAGCTGCTTTTATTTAAAATAACTGTTTTCATTGTGAAACTGCTATTTTTTCGTAGTTTTTTCTTAGTTTTATCTAGAGATTGTGATCGAGAATTCCCGTCTCGAGAAATCTCGAGACTTTTACATATTTTAATGTCTCGAGTCTCGAGAAATTTAAATATTCATGTTTCGGGAATTCTCGTAGTCTCGAGAATTTTTTTTTTTGTCTCGAGAAATTTAAAAATAAATTCTGTTCCAAAATGTTTATGCTTATTTGAATTTGGATTTTATATTCTGTAATTTTAATATTGCAATTAAATTTCCTAAAGGGTAATAACCTTTAATATTTAAAATAAAGCAACGCCTACTCAGAATGAACGCAATTTTTGGACAGCGGGAAACTTAGTTTCCAAAAAAGGAGTCGTCTATCAGATAGAACTATAGATGCCCTTTGTTTTTTAAAATGTTTTTTTATGAAAAACATTTCCTTATAAATTTTATTTTTTTCACTTTTAAAAGAGTGTCTTGATAGCTATAGCCCTGCCCTTATTTGATTGACAAGTCCTTTTTTTTTACAAAAAATATACAAGTATATTTAAAGCATTTAATATTGTTTTTGTGCCTACTAACAATATTTTTGTAATATATTATTCAATTTTTTTTTTTTTCCTAATATTAGTGAATTAGTTATAAATAAAAATAAATAATTTTCCAATATTTTTTGTAATTATTTGAATTTTATTTTATTTTATGAAAGTCTCGGGAAATCTCGAGACTCTCGAGACATAGAAAAAAAAAATCTCGTATTCTCGAGACAACAAATATAGCGATACAAAAAAGTCTCGATTTCTCGAGACATGAAAAATGTCGGGAAATCGCAATCTCTAGTTTTATCTACCCGGGTAGATAAAATCAAGAAAAAGTCTGTTTGTAATTATTTAAAAAATTCAAAAACGGAAAAAAAAAAATTACAAATAAAGGATGAATTTGTTGAACGCGAGTGCAGGTCACCTGACTTGCATTATGTAGATTACGATGACTAACATCAGTTTGAAGAAAATTCAGTTTCGTCGGGAAATATGGCACAATCTAGCCAATTTATGGAAGATGAAGATGGTAAGTATTTTATTTATTTATTTTTTGGAAATTGTAGATTTATTTTATCTATAATTATTTAGAATACAGTCTGGAAAATGTAGATTTCCATGAAAGTTCCATAAAGAAAGTTCCTCGAAAAATTACACAAACAACGAAACCAGTGAAATTTAGAAAATTTATGGAAACTAGAGATGGTAAATATTTTATTTATCAAACTTGATGTAAATTTATTTTACCATAATTATTTAGATTACAATTGCCTGACCAATTTTTCAAGTACCCCTTCATCTAAACCAAAGAAATTAAGCAGTTTGTAAAAAAAAAAAACTTATTGATTGCATCCGAAAAGAATCTGAGATTTGGGATTTGCAACATAAATTGTACAGCAACAATTTGGCTGTAGGTAAAGCTTGGAGAAAATTTAGTGGGGAAATGAATTTACCAGGTAAAAAACAGTTTCTTTTTCTTATATACTTTATGTTTTTTTTCCTGTTTTAGAAAAAATATGCAAAGCAAATTGGAAGTCTCTTCGCGTGGCCCGAAATTATCATAATAAAAAAAAAAGGTGATTAAAAAATCTGATGCGGGAAATGATCCTTTTGATGATAATGCTGTTGATCTTGACAAAAGTGAAACATTTTAAAATGAAGAACAGACAGATACGCACAATTGGGATGAATCCGAGCTTAATTTTTTAACACCAAGCGTCGAAAAACGTACAACTTTTGTTTCAAATTCTGATACATCTTCTTCATTTGGTGCTTATAGCTATGTAATTATTATATTTATTGAATAAGCATGCAATTATCAATAATTTTCGTTTATTTTATTAGGCTAATACATCATCAGCAAAATCAACGAAGGCTAAAGATATGCCTGGAGATGTTCCAGAATTTTTTTTAATTTTTTTTAATAAAATAGAGGATAAATGGGAGAAGAGAAGTGCAATGAAAGAAAAAAAATCATCTGAAGCCAAAGACGCATTTGCTAATTTAAAAAATAAGGAAATGCTTCTCACTATAGGTACTATGATAGAGCCTCTTTCTGAAGATGATACATTAACTCTCTATATCCAGTTCCTAGAATTGATTAAAGAGGCTAGAGCTAAGAATAACAAATAATTATTCGATTTATTTTTAAATTTTTTTTTTAATTTCATGATTTGATCATTTAAAGAATATTATCAATTAAATCAGAAATATAAGCATATTTTTTTATAATTGGGATATAGATCCATCGTCAATTATCAATCCGATAATTGATATTTCACTGAATTTGATTGATAAATATGAATTATCAAATTAAGTGAAATATTAATTATCGGATTGATAATTGACAATGGCAATAGACCCCAATTACAAAAAAATATGCTTATATTTCTGATTTAATTGAAAAAAAAATTTATTAATTAATATAAATTTAAATTTTGTAATAAAAAGAAATAAATTAATTTTTCTGTTAATATATTTTGTCTTGCCAAATAAACTTTTCCTTGACTAGAATTAAAAAATTGTTTCAAATGTTCCCGGTTATATTTTCCGGAATCATAATGACGACCTTGAAATGGCATTAGATAATCATTTATAAACCCATTCAGACCCTTCCTCCATTCTCCTTCAATTAACTTTCCTTCAGAATTTATTCTAAAACAAACAATTAATATAAATGTTTATTAAATTACTTATTAAGTTTAAGGCTTCTTACGAATCTGCAAACTTATTTGGGCAATAACTGCGTTATGTAGGTAACAGTATGCAATTACATCCACCTGATAATAGATAAATAAACACATATAATAAAATAAAAAAAATAAAAAAATTGGAAGTAAAGAAAATACCTTTTCGATAAAATCCCAAACGCATTTTCCACGCATCTTCTGGCTCTGCTTATCCTATAATTAAAAATGACTTCTTCTTTTGTCAACTTTTTATTTTTTGATGGCTTATATGGTTTCATTAACCTTTTATGCAACGGGAATGCATCATCACCAATAAAATAAAAAGGTAGTTTAAGATTTCCAACACTACTATCAGATGGGAATGGTAATTTATCGTTAAGGAGTTGTTTACCAAATTCACTCTTACTGAAAATATTGGCATCCCCTTCGGTGCCGAATGCACCTACGTCGATATAAGAGAATCGATATCCTGCATCAGAAATACTCATCAAAACAATGCTGGGAAAACCCTTATAATTATAAAATAAGGTGCCACTATTCTGTGGCTTTTTTATGTGGATATGTTTTCCATCAATAGCACCCAAAGTATTGGAACAATTCCATATAAAGTTGAATTCATTGGAAGTTGCTATAAAATTATCTATTGTGAAATCCGGCATTTCATCTTTCAATACTTCGCAAACGCTTTACAAACTTTATCAAGAATTTCGCCGAAGTATTGTTAGCTAATCCTATATGTAGAAGCAATGTGTCTTTGCGAGGTTCCACTAGTCAAATACCTAAAAAAATGTAATACTATTAAAGTTTTTGAATTAAAAACAATTGTATGAGTTATAAAATAGTATTTTTTTTAATGCAAAATCAAATATGTATATATATTTATTACATACTCTAAAGTGCAAGCAAACTTTTCTATTGATGGTATAAAATCATTACGATGAGTGTTAACTATAAATTCTAGTTTTGGTTCTACCAACTTAGATAACATGAAAAAAGTTTCAGGAGGCATATGAAAATTTTCTACAAAAGATGGTAAATAAGCTTCCATGTCACTAAACTGTAATAGTAATTTGGAAATAGAATTAAAATATTAAAACTAATTACTTATTATTTTAGATATTTACCGCACTCGTAAATCTTCCTTTTAGTTTTCGTTCACGAAGAAAAGGATTTACCCTGAATCTTGGTTTCATTTTTCTCCTTTGATTCGATTTCCAACATACGTACGCTGCAGTTGTGCAGGCAACCAAGCTGTCTTCTAGTAACTCATCATCTGAATCCGAAGAATCAATGTTGTCCATTTTTTCCATATAAAATTCAATAGAAATGAGTATATTTTGTTTGAAAAAAAAAAACAATTTCTTTATTTATAATTTTTAAATAATTTCTGTATTAATTTTTATGAAAAAAACAAATGATTTTTTTTTGACAGAAAATAATTAATATTTTAAGCAAGATTTTTAGTCCAGACTTAAATCGAGATTTTTTCGTTTTATACTACTTTTGACACACACAGTCAATAAAAATCTTAATTTTAATCTTCGAAAACATCCTGTGTAAATGGCAAGTAAGATTAGGCATAAGAAAAAATTTGAAATCTCCTTAAAAAATAATAATAAATAATTATTGAATACGATTCTCACTATGTATTAAAAATAAGTTTCATTCTGTTTAAAAAACAAATAAATTGTGTTATATTTATTTATCACAACAATATTGTCAATAATCAGCTCTAAACCCAAGACAAAACAATAATTTCAGATAAAAAACTATTCTTTAATAATAAAAAATAAAAGAATTTCATAAGTTTTATGTGAAAAATAATACGTATAAAATAGTTTTGTCTTTAAATATTTTTCCTTTTTGAATTAAAAAAAATAAATTATTTCTATGGTTAATTTTAATCACAATTAATAATTTTATTACTTATAATGTTCACAAATTTATAAGATACAATTTTTTTGATACATTTTTTTTTTGAATAAGTTCGCGGAAATTAAGTATTCGACTGAGCGGCGATGTCATCTTGTAGAACTCGACGAGATATAACGAAATAAAATTTTTCAATCTCTCGTTTAGTTTTCGAGATATCAAAGGCTCACTTCTGGTTTCAGTCTATATTTCATTTCATATTATAACTAGTTAAAAGCCTATGACCTTTATTGAGTGTGGTCACGAGGATAGAAAATTATCCAATACTAAATTATATTTCGCCATGCTCGAATACGCAAAATAAATTTTAAAACGAATACACAAATCACAAAAATTTTAGTTTTGTGCAATTGCAACAAAAGAAACAATTATTCAATTAGGCTGACATTTGAACTTGCCTCGTCTTTTTCTTGAATGCTTCTCTCTGTGAAATTTGAAGAAGTTCTGTTGTGACCAAAGCAGTTAGAAGTATTAAACACAGAATCAGTGCCAAGCTCATTATAAATTAGATAGAAAATTGGCACTTTCGGCCTAGTTTAGACAGTAACAACATTGCACTGAAAAAAATTGTACGAATCAGGTTAATAAATGTTCAATAATTCTTGATTGTGACTACTTTATTATAGGGCTGAGGTATTTATTTTAAGAAATCTTCATTATTTCTTAATTTTCTTCTGATTTTTAGAAGAAACACAACCGCTTGTGATTATGAAAACACTTGTTGATTGTATACAATTTTTTGATTCTCAATATTATTTTTCGGACAAAACTTTCCCCAATTAAAAAGATTTTCATTTTGTGTATTGGCGAGAGTTTAGATTTATTTTTTATTGTTTTATTATGGGAAAATTATTGAAAAATCTGTTTTACTCATTTTATTTATTTTTTTTTTTTGTAATGAAGGAAATTATTTCGTTATAATTTTCTCTTCCGATTCTGCAAAAAATATATCTGTATAAATATTATATTCAATTGGTATGGACGGAAATTTTTAATATTAATTGGATTCAGTCGGCAGATTTAGTATTTTTAACGTATTGAGACTATTCGAAACACTTTCACAAAGCGAATAAGAAATAAAAAGAAAAATTCCCTGTACCTGTAGGGAAAAAGAAAATATAATTAAGATGAATTTTGCGCATTTTTTTTTTGCATTTAGTTCTGGACCTGGAATCTTCGAAGAAATTTTTAGCATTTTTGTCTTGTTTTTGGAATAAAAGTCTAAAAATTTTTCTATTTAAAATAAATAAATTTAAGGTTAATGTTGCGAAATAATATTACTTCAAGTCCAAGACCCAAGAAAACGATAACAGTTTCAAATTATGTGGACGGAATTATATATAAGCAAGAAAATATCCGAAGTCAATTTAATGTTTATTTATTTCGTATATTCTAAAAATTTAAGGTTCACAAAAATATTATAAAACTAAAATTTTTATTTCTTAAGGATCTTTAGATAATTAGAAATATATGTACCTACTTATTACAGAATTATAATAAGCATTTTATTACTTGGCAGTATTTTCTCACAATATACTGGTACCGCAAAAAAAATTAATTTTTCCAGTACCAGTATACTAGTACTTAAATTTTTTTGAAGTACCAGTATATTGTGAGAAAATAATGCAGTATTTTTGCATTACCAGTATACTAACAGTGACCATTCGTCCCTTTTTTCAAGGGACAGTCCCTTGTTTGGATGTCTCATCCCTTGAATTGAGATATTTTAAAAGGGACGCGTCATGTCCCTTATTTTCGCATTAGTTCCCTTAAAGTCCCATATTTCTGCCACACACGTTTAAATTTTTAATAGCTCTGAAATAATAAATTTTTTGCAGAGCGTGAAAATAATTCATTTGGACAACAATGCCAATTTGTATAATTTTTATGACACTTGCGTACAATATTTAAGCCAATGGACAAACGAATTCGAAAATATACTTGTGTTATTGAATGGATTTGATTGAGAACTGTACCGTGTTGGCCAAAAGTTGAAAATAGTTTTTATATATGTGAAAAAATTTCAAAAATTGACGATAATGATGAAGTGTCTTGCATCTCAAATTTTGCAGCTGCAGAAAAGATAAAAAAAATGAATTATAAAAATGTCTTGAAAATTGTGGAATTTTGTTTCTGCGTTTACCAGGCTCAAATGCACCTACAGAGCAAGAGTTTTCAATTATGAACAATTTATGGACATCTGAAAATCTCAAATGAAAGTAGATACCGTTACATTATTATTAATATGCAAGTGCAATTTTGAAATGAAATGCTTGGACTTTTATAATTTCTTGAAAGATGAAAAAGAAATTCTTAAAAAAATTGACTCTCACTGAGAATAAAACCATAGTATAATTATACAAAAACCTAGTATAAAATACACAAGGCTTCGGCAGTTTTCAGCCTACCAAGTACTTGTGTAAAATAACAAAGTTAAGTTGTTTTAACAAAGTTAAGCTTTGTTAAATCAACTTTGTTTTTTGTATAAAAATATACTTTTTAATATGTTAATTTATCGAAGTGGCTTAGGTAATTCATACATGGCCATGTATAATCTTTTAGATAATTGGACTGTACAAAAAAACAAAGTATAAAACCTCTCAAATGTTTTTGAGAGGTTTTATACTTTGTTTTTTTTTTGTTTTTTTTTTTGTTTTTTATTGTTTTTTTTTTTGTTTTTTTTTTGTTTTTTTTTTTGTTTTTTTTGTTTTTTTTTTTTTTTTTTAGTTTTTTTTTTTTTAGTTTTTTTAGCTTTTTTTGTTTTTATATTATAGTTTTTATATTGTTTTTTTTTTATTTGAATGGTCACCCATCTAAGTTCTATCACAACGAGGCTATGCTTAACCGCTTTGTTCAATGTTATGAATTCTTCCACTGAGCTATGTCAGTGATATACAACAATGTATTAATAGACAATATAAATTCGGTTTCTATGAAAACTTTATACAATTGTTTAGTAATTTATACAAGCACTTGTATAAATAAATCAACTAAGTTTTTTAGATGATTTATCGAAGTTTTCAAACAAACTTTATACATTGTTTTGGTAATTTATACAAGCATTTGGATATAAATTTGTTGCTTCACTTGTATAAATCATCTAATTTTTTTTTGATGTTTTATCGAAGTTTTCATTTTAAAACAATGTATAATATTACCAATTACTTGTATAAAAAAACTATGATTTTGGAATTTAGTACAATTTTTTTTACCCAAGTCAACTTGTATAATATTACTATGGTTTTTTTTCTCAGTGACTAAAAAATATAATGGTATTAACTATATTCTAAATAATTTTTTTTTTTATATATTCTAAATCAAAAATTATTTCTTTTCTAGGTCCTATATCAAGTCATATTGTTCTTTATTTAAGAATTTAAATTCAATATTATATTATATTTTCTATTTTATTTTGATAATTGAAAAATGGTCACCGTAAGTATACTGGCACTGATATTGTGAAATACTTAAATTTAGTCAGCTCTGATTTTTAGGTTCCAAAATGGTTTTGTTTTTATAAAATATTGGCTTTCTATTCGAAATCAAATTATTTAAAAGGTAAAATGAAAAAAAAACCTACACGTGTAAAATCATTTCTATGTTTTTTTTATATAAACATTTATTTGTACATAATGTGTATATAATATTTTCATAAAATTTTATGAAAGAATTTCCTTTCCACACCTGAGAAAACCAAAAAAAAAAGATATAACTCTAAGTCTAAATATATCATATCAGTAAGTATTTTTTATTTTATTTTTTCTTTATAAACGTTCGTTCAATTAGTAAAATTTAACATATATGTTATGTTATGCATTATATGCTCTGTCTGTCTAAGGTACGTCTTGATGATTAGGAAGCATTAACGTCTTTTTTACATTCTTAAATATTTCTGAAAAAATACTAAAAATAAAATAGATAAAATAGAAACTTATGTAAATCTACTGACCACATATTTTTTGAACCGATTTTCATAATTTTTGATTGATTTGCGCATTTTTTTCAGATCTTCCAAACAACAATAATGTATAATTCAAAAAATTTCGGGATTTTGAGTGCCTTACTCACTCCATGAACGAGAGTAAATTTTATTATAAATGAAATGAGAACAAATTTTATTATAAATATGTACATTTCATTTCATAGACCTTTTTCCAAATAAAATCATGATTAAAATAAAAAAAAAAACCACAATATTTTCAAAATAATGTCAAAAAACGAAAACCCATAAAAGGATTAAGTAATCCCTATGTAAAATATGATTGACATAATTTTTTCTTTATTTATATATATTTTTTTATGAGTTCAATAGCTTACTTTTAATTAAATTAAACATTTTTACTGTTTCAATGTTTACAATTAGATTAATTCGTAACTTTGAATGTACATAATATTATAAAATCCTGTCAAACGTATCTAACTTCCTTTTTATCTATTTGGATTTAGAAATCCTACTTATTTTTACCTCTTATAACTTGGATAAACTGTTTCAATAGCGGGCTACATTTTCAAGCTGCTTCAATATACATCTACTGCTAATTTTCGTCAGAACCTATTAAAAATTTAAAAAAATTCTACCTGCGGAGCCCGGACTTCGAGAATCTCATGCTTAGCTTGGATGAAGCGAACGGTTTTTTTTTTGCCATCGATAAGAAAGTATGTAAGAATATAAATAAATGAATGAAAAACGACCTAAATTTCTTTTTATTTTATAAAATACATGCAATCAATGCAAAATATTTTTATGTAAAATTTTCTCAATGTCAGAAACTTTTGATTTTAATATAAACATTTTTTTTTCATCAAAGCTACAGTTCGCGAAAAAATGTTGTTATCAACTCTTAATGAATTTTAATAACAATAAGGTCAACTTTGTAAAAAAATCTTTTATTGTTTAAAATGTCTAAAATATTACTAAAACAAAAAAAATTGACTTTAAGAAACTATGTATTTGCTTTGTAAATACATCAAATGTAACTAGGTTATTACTATCGTAAGTATTGCTACATCACAAAACAATAAAATAAATATTTTTTTAACGGCGATTTAAATAATTTTTAGTTTATTTTTTATAAATCTTCTCTAGCAAACCCTAAGTCATTTGGTTTAAGATATTTTTAAATAGTATTGAATTATTGATTAAAATAACAGTTTGATTTAATTTAAATACTAGCTGTACCCGCACACACATTGTTGTGGAACACACGTTTTAAGTGAAATTTTTGTTGTCAGACTGATGAACAATTATAGGAGCTAGTTATTTTATAAATTTGGGAAAATATCTAAGAAGAATTAATATCTATCATCTCTACTTATTCAACACTTAAATTGTATGAAATCGAATGATATCCTTCCCTTAAACAGGTTTCCAAACCAAACCAAATTTGTGTTTTTATCCATTTCCTCTTTTTATGAATCAAATTTGAATGAAATCTGAAGAACATTAGCAGTCCTCCCCGGGAGGGATTTCTGGGTAGGGTGCCATCCAAATTTTAAAATAGCCTATATATAACGACCCGAGACGGTAAGTTTCGAAACGATCGGTTGAGTTGTTTAGTTTTTAATATTTTGTAGTTATTAGTAATAAAGAAATTGATTTCTATATATTCGAAGAAACCCCTTAAAAAGAGGGGGCCAAATTTTTGTTACGAAATTCGTGTGTTTAATTATTTTTATGTACCAAATTTAAATGAAATCGGACAAAATTTTGAAGTCCTCCCCTAGGGTAGGAGGTCAATAAATTTTTTGTTACGAAATTTATCTGTAATCATTTTCTCTTTGTACGCGTCAAATTTGAATGCAATCGGACGAACTTTTGAAGTCCGCCCCCGGGGGAGGTTGCTGAGTAGGAGGTTAAGAAATTTTTTGTTCCGAAATTGTGTGTAATTATTTCCTCTTCTTACGTACCAAATTTAAATGAAATCGGACGAACTTTTAAAGTCCGCCCCCAGGGAGGTCTCTGGGTAAGAGGTCACTGGGTAAGAGATCTCTGGGTAGGAAGTCGCTGGGTATGAGGTCAACAAATGTCTTGTTACAAAATTTTTGTGTAATCAGTTCTTTTTACATACCAAATTTGAATGAAATCAGACGAACTTTTAAAGTCCGCCCCCGGGGGAGGTCGCTGAGTAGGAGGTCAAAAAAATTGTTGTCCCGAAATTGTGTATAATTATTTCCGCTTCTTACGTACTAAATTTAAATGAAATCGGACGAACTTTTAAAGTCCCTGGATAGGAGGGAAGTCCCTGGATAGGAGTTCAACAAATTTTTTGTTACGAAATTTGTGTGTAATCAGTTGCTCTTTTTACATACCAAATTTGAATGAAATCGGACGAATTTTTGAAGTCCGCCCCAGGGGAGGTCTCTGGGTAGGAGGTCTCTGGGTGGAAGGTCTCTCGGTGAGAGGTCTCTGGGTAAGAGGTCTCTGGGTAGGAGGTCGCTGGGTAGGAGGTCAACAAATTTTTTGTTACGAAATTTGTGTGTAATTTTACATACCAAATTTAAATGAAATCGGACGAACTTTTAAAGTCCGCCCACAGGGGAGTCTCTAGGTAGGAGGTCCCTGGGTAGGAGGTCCCTGGGTAGGAGGTTCCTGGGTAGGAGGTCAACAAATTTTTTGTCACGAAATTTGTATTTAATCAGTTCCTCTTTTTTACATACCAAATTTGAATGAAATCGGACGAACTTTTCAAGTCCTCCCCCAGGGAAGGTCTCTGGGTAGGAGGTCCCTGAATAAGCGGTCGCTGGGTAGAAGGTCAAAAAAATTCCTCTTTTTACGTACCAAATTTGAATGAAATCGGACGAACTTTCGAAGTCCGTTCTCGGGGGAGGTCCCTAGGTAGGAGGTCCCTGGGTAGGAGGTCAACAAATTTTTTGTTATGAAATTTGTGTGTAATCAGTTTCTCTTTTTACATACCAAATTTGAATGAAATCGGACTAACTTTTGAAGTCCGCCCCCAGGGGAGGTCTCTGGGTAGGAGGTCCCTGAGTAGGACGTCGCTGGGTAGGAGGTCAACAAATTTTTAGTTACGAAATTTGTGTGTAATCAGTTCCTCTTTTTACATACTGAAATTGGACGAACTTTCAAAATCCGCCCCAAGGGCAGATCCCTGGGTAGGAGGTCGCTGGGTAGGAGGTCAACAAATATTTTGTTACGGAATTTGTTGGTAATCTTTTCCTCTTTTTACGTACCAAATTTGAATGAAATCGGACGAACTTTTGAAGTCCACTCTGGTTCTAGGACAGCCAGGGCTGGATTTACCCTTGGGCTAAGTAGGCTGCAGCCTAGGGCCCCGTTGCCACAAATTCAACTGTTTTATTATTTCAATTAAAAAATTTAAATTTTTACTTTAAAAAGTTATTTTTGAAAGTAAAATTTTCTCGAAAGCACAATTCTTTTCATATTTATTTAAAAAAAAGTTGTGTTGGCTTTGAAATTTTTATAAGAGTTTTCAAACAAAACTTTGAGTTCAAATCGTTGCTTCAGCTTACCGATTGAAATTAGCCGAAAGTATTCGTTTAGTTGAGGCGTACCCCGATGATTCAGAAATAGAATTTGTAGACGAATTTTTACAGTTTTCTTCTACGATAAATACGATAAATCCTAAAGTTGTGGACTTCATTTGGATAAGTACGTTATGTTGGGAGCATATCCAAAAGTTAGAATCGTTTTAGGCATATATTTTACTACCCCAGCAACCAACTGTGAGAGTGAAAGATCATTTTCAACATTTTCACGTGTTAAAAATAATATAAGAAGCTGCACTGTACAAGACCAACTAAATCCCTTATCGTTAATAATGGCTATAGAACTACTACGCGAAATGGATTTTGATTCCATTGTTGAAGATTTCGCAGAAAAAAAATCTAGGAGAAAATGTTTCTAATCTAAATTTTTTGATATATGAATTTATTATACTTCATGTTTTTATTTTATATATGATAAACTTAATATTATTTTCTGTTATATTAACTATATAACAGCAGAAAGCAAATTAACTTTTTTGTTTAATAAAAATTTATCAAAGGGCCCCATAATATTTTGGCCTTCGGCCTCCTCAAGAGTAAATCCGGCTCTGAGTACAGCGTTCAGAAACTATTTTAAAATTTCTTGACGGAACACTCACTTACTGAAAATTTTAAAAATATTATGAATAAAGATATTATTGGTAGTCATGGCGATATTTAATATTCATGGCAATCTAAAAATCTGAAATCTGAAAAAAATATATATTGTTTATAAAAAAAATTTAAAATTAAAATCGATTTGATGGTTTGATATGATTTTTTTCTAAATTTAAAAAATTTCCAGAAAAACTGCTTTTTTTTAATAAAATTTGTTATAGTTGTTATATAATTATAACTAAAATCAACTGTTGAATACTCACTCTATAAACATATTTGATAGGAAATTTTGATATTAAAAAAAATATTCAATTAATCTTGTGTATTTTATTAAGGTTTTAAAGCAAATAGTAAATTAAACGAAACATATTTTTTCTTTCTAATAGTTTATTTCAAATTTAATGTCAACTTTAATTTTTTATGCATTTTTCGCTATGAAAAGTAATAAAAAATGTCATTTTGAAACAGTAATTGAGCTATATTTTTTTTTTATTGATAATTTTCCACAATTCGAATATTTATTGAGATATTTACAGTAGGTATACTTATATTACATATAATATAAGAAAATAATCCAGTGTTAATTATAATTATAATTATAATGCTTCTTCTACATTTGATAGCTGATTCTCTACCGATTTTTTTCCATTATGGACAGACCTCTGAGAAAAATTTATTTATTTCTAAAAGGAACAAGAACACAAATCACTTCTCTTGAAGTATTTAAAGTAACTTTATTTGCAATAAATTTAAAATTAGACTTGCCATGTCAACACTGATAATAAGTAGAAGTTATTTTAATAAACAACCTCAAAGGGAAAATCTTATATTTAATGATTTTTGTATGTTGCACGTCAAAATTTTATTTTTTTAAAATTCAATTTTACGAATTTAAAAGTCTATATACCGAATAAATTGATGGCAAAAATAATATTTTCATTAAAATTATATCGATAAGATCGATCTACTTATGTAGTTTTTTTATTAAAAAATATAAACCAAAATAAATATTCATGATGATTTTTGTAGTTTAAGTTTTATCCTAGAAAAATTTTCAATGGGTTTTGTTTATTTTATCCCTAAATAGAAGATTATTTATTATCCAACAAATTGTATATATACTCGATATAATATTTCAGTAGATAATGTTAAATCAAAACTTAGCTCTCTAAGTCAATTATTATATAAGTGAAAAATAAAAATAACTTGTAAATTGAAATATCTTGGAAATAAATATGAATTGAATTGAATTGAATTAAATGTTGATTTTTATAATTAATGAGTTCAAGTTAATTTCTCTTTGAAATTAAATGACATGCACATGATCATAAGGTTAGAATCCTCAAAATAATATAATACCTCTTATACGAAACTGAAATACATGCGACAGTTAAATAATAATAAGAAAATTAACAGAATATTGTTAAAATTTGTAAACCTAACTTTGTAGACAAGAGTTTTCAGGGTATGAAAAATTTTTCAAAACGATCTCCGAAATTTCAACATTGACAGATATGCTTATAAATGGTCGATTTTATAATTATTCGCGGTTATGACAAAAAAATTGTTAAGTTTTTCGCGGTTATAACAAAAATTTTTGTTATAATCGCGAAATGATAAAAATCGAAATTTTGTGTTTCGCGGTTATAACAAAAATTTTTGTTATAACCGCGAAACGAAATTTTTTAAATTTTTTGCCATATTTTTTCGCGGTTATGACAAAAAAATATATAAGACATTTTTCGCGGTTATGACACTTTTATTTTTTATTTCGCGGTTATGACAAAAAAGTTTCGCGGTTATGACATTCGCAGTTATGTCATGTAGCCTCTTCTTCATAGGCTTTCTATCGCATGAACTATCCTCATCCCAAAATTTTAATGTTTACTATTTTTAAAAATTTCCAAAAACTAAAAAAAAGTGGTGCAAAAACAAATTTTTTTTTCAAGTAGTCGCCATTTTGTAAAAAAAAAAATTTTTTCAACTTTTTTAGTTCGAACGATAGAGG